>CATIWF010163627.1:0-26766 GCA_949630135.1 Balakata baccata
GAGTTAGTTTATTTTTGAATATGAGTGTGAGATGAGTATTAATTTGGTTCTAAGCATGATTAGTTGTGTGGTTTTGATTTTAGCTTGGCTACTGCATTAGTGAGGCTTAAGGATTATTAGGGATACGACCAAGCTTATGAATTTCATTATGATTTGTATGTGAATTTTATTTTCATTATGTGTCTGTTTGATTATTTGTGTTTTTTCTATGCTTAAGTATTGCTTGAGGACAAGCAATGTTTAAGTGTGGGGGAATTTGATGAGTTAATTTAAGTTATGTTTTTATCGTGTGTTTTGGGTAGTTAATTGTAGAATTTTAGTATATTTTTAGGTACTTATTATGTTATTTCTTTGTGTGTAAGTCACTGGAGGAGATTAGATTGATTATGTAATTTTTGTCCCACAAAGGGCTTAAAAGTGGAATTTGCCAAGTTTCAAAGTTTGCATGCCTAAAATCAATTATCACAAGCGCATGTTCTTTGCCTTAGCCAACTACGCACTCGCGATGATTTTACAAGTAACCATCTACATACTTCTTTGATTGTTGTCGGCATTGATATAAAGGTGTGTATCTTCAACTTCTTTAACTATTATTCTTATAAATTTCTAAGTTGCAATTAATTATTAAAATTTTGATCATATTCTTGCTAATATGATGAATATTATTTTGTGTAGTTGAGTTAGTCCATTAAAAATTTGATTAAACGACTAACAATAAGTATAATAATGAGATCATCATCATACCAAGAGAATCTCAATGCACAAATCTAACTTTTAATATAATTTTGATGCAAATATTTAAATTGTAAGCACTTTATGAGTTCATGTAGAATCTTTTTCAAAGCACATGAAGTACTGAACATGTATAATGTATTGAACAAACTTTGAGTTTACAAAACATTTAATGGGTAATACATTATATGCTTCAGATGAGTTAATTTATGTTATGTTTTTATCATGTGTTTTGGGTAGTTAATTGCAGAATTTTAGTATATTTTTAGGTATTTAGTATGTTATTTCTTTGTGTGCAGGTCACTAGAGGAGATTAGATTGATTATGTAATTTTTGAGCCACAAAAGGCTTAAAAGTGGAATTTGCCAAGTTTCAAAGTTTGCATGCCTAAAATCAATTATCACAAGCGCATGTTCTTTGCCTTAGCCAATTACACACCCGCAATGATTTTACAAGTAACCATATATATGCTCGTGGTGTTTTTGTACACTTGTGTTCATTGATCAAGTGAAACCACTGTGCACGACTCATGTGAATTTGCACGCCCGTATTGATTTGGCCTGCCAAGCTACTGTGCACGACTCGTGTCCCTTATCGCATGCGTGGCTTTTTTACTACCTAATTCAACCACACGCCTGTAATCATTCTATGCGCCCGCGATATGAGTTAAATTTTAATTCCAATTGGTTTCATAGCAATCCAATTACCCGAACATAAGTTATGATAAAATTCGTCAAGATTGTTCCGGTGAATTTGTAATAGAGCATCTTTGGTCTCATTACAAATTAATTAATTTCATAGCCCTATGCAATCATGCTTATGCCCAAAATTTTCAGACCTTAAATACATTCATAAACCTCAACATATCACACCAATTTGACATAAAACTTTAAAGACAACAATCTAACACTCAACATTGCAAATCATATGCATTAACAAATATTACACAACATTTCAAGATTATTATGGCATTCAAGATTTTTATCAAAGAAGCACATATCTAATCAGCTTCAATCCTCCTCTTTTCCTTTCTTTTCTTCACTTGTTAGGTGGCCTTTTCTTTCCCTTTATCCTCCTCTTGATGGGTACTCCTTTGCCCACTTGTTTGCCCTTAACATCATAAACAAGATTTCATTCAATGTCACATTTAACCAATGGTTATGCATGAATTATGTTTAATGTTCTTAGTGCTTTTCTACCTCTTTCTATATCTTTATTTCTTCCTTTCTTTACCTTATTTATGGTCATTATAATCAATAGTCATTCACTCCATTCATCACAAGCAAATCAGCCCCACTTATTCCATGTTCTTTTCCTTAACATTCATCATTTTCAAGTCATTTATTAACCATTAACTACTTCTAAACATATTCCTCTTAATTCCCTTTCACTAGGAAGCCCCATACACATCTTTATAAGTCTTATTTCTTTAGTTTTCAAGCCACAAAATCATCATTCACAATCACCTATAGCTTAATTCCATCATTCCCTAACAAATCAAAGCACTTCACGACACAAGTTCACATAACCTTCAAATAATCCTAATCTACCAATTTCAAACACAACAATCATCTATATGGGTCTTAAATAGATGGAAAAAGTGTTTAATTTAAGAAGAAAAAATCACCTTAATTATATTCCCCAAGTAGGCCAAAGTCTCCTCAACTTTCTCTTCCATTTTCTCTTCTTTCCTCCTCTCTTTCTTGCTCACTTATGGTGAAATCTCCTTAATTTCTTGGTCTTTCTCTCTCTAAATTATTCTTTTCTCTCTAGAAGCTTGATGAACTCAAAAATGAAGGGTTAGGGGAGGGGCGGTGGACAGCTAAGGAGGAGAAAAGAAGATAAAGATAACTTTTGTTGATAAGTGAAGAATGCCTTCCAATTTTGATTTTTATACTAAGATTAGAATTTGTGGGTCCCACTAATTAGTTTAATTAATCTTGAGTAATTCTCAATTATGGCAAATTTCTCTTGTGCCACAAACTTCTCTACTTCTTTCAAATTTTTCCCCAACAATTCCAACAATACCGATTTTGTGAATAGGGTGATTTTAAAATTTTCCTAATTCTTGCACAAATATTTTAATTCCCATATAATAATATCTCTACTTATTTTTCCTTATAATTTTTTATTTTTCCATGGGTCCACATTTGGAATCCATTCGAACTGGCATGCCCGATTATGGCCACAGGCAATCGGGACCTAAATCGCTTAACGTTACAGCCACCACATTTTGTGGTAGCTATTTTTTCCTTTTTTGTATTATTAAGTTTTTTGTTAGATACAATTTGAAAAATGTATATCATTTTTTATGAATATATGCATGCACTACATATTGATACAAGAATAGATCCCACAATAAATTAAGAAAAAGGAAATATCCATATATAAGACTTTACGTTTGATGAGAGTTGAGAGAGTTCATTGATTTTAGCCATTAAGAATTTTAGCTGGCTGGGGTACCGAAAGTCTATCAAATCTATTGATTCACACATGAATATCGGAGATGATCTTTTAAAATTTGGTAATTCTAAAAATACTAGAAATTAGGCATCAAAAGGCATTGATTTCACTAGGAAATACTAGATTTTGGGATGAAATTAGGATTCTATTATTCAAATGCCAAAATTGATCAACAATAATCAAAAGTCCGTATTTATAGTGTCCCAAAAACAACCCTAATTATTAAAATTCAAAAGCAAACAGAAAAAAAGAAATTGCAAGTTTGCAAAATCAACATGTGATGGATGTGACAATGTATCGCGCTCGTGATAGGAAACACAACTTCAACAGCTATATTGACGCATCACGATTGTAACAATGTGTCGCGCTCGTGATAGGAATGACCCTTTCTTCTATGCCTGCGATAGTAACATTACCATCTTCTATGTCACACCTATAAGGCTTCAGCTCACCCATGACACTCATCTTTCTATCCTAGCCCTATAAGTATTCCAAAGCCAATTCTTTGACCTAGTCTGCATTATTCCCCCTGGATAGGGAAAATTCGGCCCTCGAATTTGCAGCAACATCATTTGAAAAATCTCCATGAAAAGGAATTAAATGTTTCACATTAAAAACATCATAAGTGCATATATGACAGGGAGCTTAAAGGAGAGAATAGTTGTGCTTTCAAGGAAAGTCATGAAGATGATTGTCAAAAAGTATGGCTTTGTAAAGAGCCTCAAAATTTAATCGTAAAGGCTCTTCATCAAACAAGAGTAAGAAGACGAGAATATAGTTGTGCTTTCAAGGAAAGTCATGAAGATGATTATCAACAAGTATGGCTTTGTAAAGAGCCTCAAAAATTAATCATAAAGGCTTTTCATCAAAGAAGAGCAAGGAGGAGGTAAAGTGCTTTGAGTGTGGCAAGAAGGGACACAACAAGGCGGAGTGTCCAAGGCCAAAAGAAGTACATGAAGAAGTCTCACAAAGAGGATGGAGACAAAGGCCACAAAGCTACATGGGATAAACCTTCCTCAAGTGATGATAAAGGAAGTGCAGAGGAGGTGGCTAACTTTTGCTTCATGGTTGTGGAAGATCACTCCAATGGGGTATGTTCTACATCCCACTCTTGTGATTTGAATGCTTGTATTGATAATGGTGATGATGATCTTATTGTAGCCATGAGCCTTGAGATGGAAAAGTATAAGAAAAAAGTGGATTTTCATAAGAAAAATAGCTCTAAACTCAATAATGATCTATCTAACCTTCAAAAGGTTGTTGAAGAGCATTAGATGAGTTTTTATCGAAACCCTCAACCAAGTCTTTATTGAAAGAAAACAATGTTTTGAGAAATGAGATTGAGGAGCTTAGAAATTCTATATCAAAATTTTGCGAGAAGGAAAATTTGGATATACTTATTTTTATCTCAAAGGTCTCCTCTAGTAAGACATAACTTGGGTTTCAATGGTGCATCATCTTCATCATCCCCACTAAGTATTATCTTTGTAAAAGTTAGCACAACACAAACTTCTTCCATAGAGGTAGTTGCCTCAAAGGCAAATCATACACTAAACCCATTACTTGAAAGAAGAGTAGCAAAGGGTCACTTGGCTCAAGAGAGAAATCTAAAAAGGCTAACTATGCTTTCTCAAGCACTTAGGAGGCCAACCATTTCACATCAAATCCCGAACTAAGGACTCAACTTGTGCCATTAAAATTAATTAAACAATATTAAGTGTTTGAAGATTTTACCTTCAAATTATTGCAAACCACAATAAAATGCGCCAATGGTAATCCACAAGAAGATTGAAGAAGAAAACCTCTTAGGCAATAGCCTTCAATAATTATTTTTGTGCTAGCAAAAATAATATTCTTTGAGAAAAAGTGTAGAGAAAATTAATAATTAATTTTCATGGACATTAGGGCTTTTATTTTTTTGGGTGAAAAAGGCATTTTATAGGTGTCCCTAAACACCCTAGTGTTGCCTAAATAGACCAAAATATAATTATGAGTTGCCATGTAACGTCCAAAGATTTAGGCCCCGATCGTGCATAGTAATAATCAAGTGTACCGGTCCGACCGGAGTGTAAATTTGAACCCATAAAAAAATGACAAATTATGAGAAAAAATAAGTAGGGATATTATTATTTGGAAATTAAAAGATTGGTGCAAGAATTAGAAAAAAATTAAAATCACCCTAAGGATAAAATCGGTATTATCGAAATTGTTGGGGGAAATTTGTAAGGAGAAAATTTTGGGCCAAGAGAGGAATTTTTCATAATTAAAATTTAATTAAGATTAATTAAACTAATGAACCATTTGGAAAAAAAAAATTAAACTAATTAATGAGACCCACAAAGCACTACCTAATATAAGAGTCGAAAATTGTAGGAAAATCTACATTCTTCCACCAAATTACCCCATCTTCTTCTTTTCTTCTCTTTGCCATCCCCTTCCCCCATATAACCCTAACCCTCCATTTGTGACCTATTAAGCTCCTAAAAGAGAGAAAATAAGATGAGTTTAGAGAGAGAAAAGACAAGAAAATAAAGGGTTTTACCATAAGTGAGCAAGAGAGCAATAAAGGAAGAAGGAAATAAGAGAAAAAGGAAGAGAGTTAGAAGAATTTCGGCCTACCTTAAGGAACCCTTAAGATGAGTTTCTTCTTCTTAAATTCAATATTTTTTCATCTATTTGAGACCCATGCAGATGATCGTTGTGTTTGGAATTAGTAGATTAGGGTTATATGGAGGTTATGTGACCTTATGTTGTGAAGTGTTGCCTTATTGGAGAATGGTGGAATTGAGCCTTAGGTGGTTGTGAATAATGATTTTGTGACATAAAAACTAAAGAAATATGACTTATATGGATGATTATGGGGCTACCTAATGAAGGAGAATTAAAGGGGGAGATGTTTACAAGTGATTGATGATTGATGGATGACTTGAAGATGATGAATGTTAAGGAAAAGAACATGGAATAAGTGGGGCTATGTTGTTTGTAATAAATAGAGTGAATAACTATTGATTATAATGAACATAAATAAGGTAAAGAAAGGAAGAAATAAAGATGTAGAAAAACATTAGGAACACTAAACATAATTCATGCATAAGCATTGGTTAAAAATGACATTGAATGAAATATTGTTTATTATATTAAGGCCAAACAAGTAGACAAAAGACTAGCCATTAAGAGGTGGATAAAGGGAAGGAAAAGGCCACTTAGTGGGTGAAGAAAAGAAAGAAAAAAGAGGAGAATTGGGGCTGATTAGGTATGTGCTTCTTTGATAAAAATCTTACATGTCATATAACTATGAAATTGTGTGTTATGCATATGGTTTGCAATGTTATATGTTAAATTGTCGTCTTTAAAGTTTTGTAGTAAATTGGTGTGAAATGTTGAGGTTTATGAATATATTTAAGGTCTGAAAATTTTGAGCATGAGTATAATTGCATGTGGTTAGGGAATTAATTGTGATGCCCTGTTACAAGACCACAGGAACAACCTTAATAAATTTGATCATAACTTTTGTTGTACTATTTAGATTAGAATGAAACAAAAGTTAACTTATAGTATTAAAAATGTTATATAGAACAAAAGTTGTAATTCGGATTGTAACTAAGTCCAAAACGAATTACAAAATTTCGAAGCAAGTTATACCAAATGGATGTGGGGAAATTTGGTTGAACATCTCATGGTAAAATTGTCATATCTTTCAGTGGGGAATTCCAATTTAGATTATTCTTTTTGCAAATTGAATCTAAGACAATAAGCTACAAGTTCAAAGAAGACTATAAGGTGTGAATCCAACTATAACTGGGCCGAAATTGATGCCCAATCTCAGGGTCGGAATCTACCATAAGCATATAATTAGAATTTTGATCTCTTTCATGTGGTATGATGTGTATGTGTGATGGTTGTTAGAAAATATAATCTTATTGGTACATATGGACAAATAATAAATATATCAATATGTGATATTAGTGATTTCATAATTAATATGTAAATATACTTGTGAGAAGTGTTAAAGGGAATTATTATAGCAACAATAGTACTAATGTTAACATTAATGTCAAAGCCCTAAAATACCTTGCCTTGAACTAGAATAGTGAATTGTTTGGCATGCCGATCAAGGGAAATTAAAATGTGTGTGCAACACCATATTATAAAAATGCTGGTGATGACACTATTAGTTAAAAAGCCGGTGATGGCACTATTAGTTAAAAAGCCGGTGATAGCACTATTATTTAAACAGGCTGATAATAACAACCCTATATTCATATTAATTAGTTCGAATATTGGTGTTACGGGCTAGAAAAAATATAATAATAATAATAATAATAAATGACTTAAAAAATGGTATGATTATTGTATGCATGTGGATTGTGAATTAATGATTTGTACATGGCATGAACATTTACTTTAGTATGTCGAAATTCATTTATGATGTATTAAGCACACTAAATGTGGCATGTATTAACTTATATATGTATGTGAGATTTTTATCCAATGAAGCACCACTAAGCTAGTAGTTTAGAGCGAATGTTTTCCCTTGCACAAATCCAGAAGTTTTAGAAAAGAAAAATTAGTTGTTAGAAGAAGAAGGGAATCTCATAAGAAAGCAGCTAAAAGCCTCAATTTATTTTGGTATCTTTTGTTAAAGCATTGTAAAATATTATCAAAAACTTATTTCATGTAGTTCATCTAGTGTAAATATTTTGGGGTATGTATCATTGATGTAGTGAGTAAACTTTTGATGTAAATACATGTTAAATAGTTAAATATAAAATATGGATTTTAGAGTGTGAAAAAAAATATTTATATTTGAAAATTTGCATGTTTTAAATAAAAAAAGAAAAAAAAAAGAAAAAATTGAATATCAATGTTTTTCTTTATCGAAGAAATCAAGATATCTAGGTATGTAATGCTCACTTACCTTGCTATTCTAGAGTGAGTTAAGGGGGTGTTACATGCCAGTTGCGGGTCTGTGACCCTCTGAAACAATTTTTTTCCTAAATTTTTCTGTGATCCCATCATGGTCTAATCCCAAATGATTCTATCATATTTTTGAGTCTCATCCAAGGCCATTTTATTCCTCCTTCACACCTTCAAAGTGTGTGACCTATTAGATTCTCGATTATGTTGACCACCCGAACCAACATTTGATATTGAGCAAGTCATGAGTGGTATGTAGCAACACATCATGATAACTAATTGATCAGAAAATCAGTAGTTTGACTACGAACCCTTCCATATACAATATCCATGCAATTCATCATTTCATCGTCCTATACCCCACTCAGTTCAGAGCATGGATATGTGTCAGCTCCCGCTGGACTGACTACATCACATCTAGCCCAAGTAATGTTAGATTTTGTCACTGAGACTCATTACTCTATTAGATATGTTGCTGAAGACCATTTTCATGACATTTCCACTATAGCTAGAGATTCCTGGGTAATGATTCTGACAAGAGGCCATGGTTATACTCTCCATCTATATGGTATTTCTCATGATTTTTCCACACATAGAACTCATTAAAATGAGATAGTTGAGAAGAAAAATTGAACATTGGTAGAGATGGCTAGAACAATGCTGATTGAGTGTGGTTTACCAACCTACTTTTGGACAAAAGCCACCAATACTGCATCTTATATTTCATACCGTGTTTCAAAAGACCTATTTTAAATAAAACTTCTTATGAGCTATGGAATGGAAGAAAACCCAAAATCACATACCTAAGAGCATTTGGATGCAAGTGTTTTATATTGATCACTAAGGATAACCTGGAAATTTTGCCTCAATATCGGATGAAGGCATATTTTTAGGTTATTCCACATCCAGCAAAGCTTATAGGTTCTTCAATAAAAGAACTCTAGTTGTAGAAGGGTCTATCCATGTTAATTTTGATGAAACTAATATACTTGAACTTGGGAAAAGTAGTGCTCTTGATGTTTTAGGTACAATGGAGTTTTAAGAATGTATCTCATACATAAAATGCAGCGAAATTAAAATAAAATCAAAATCCGAACTAAGGATTCAACTTGTGTCATCAAAATTAATTAACCAAAAATAAGGATTTGAAGATTTTACCTTTCGTGTTCTTGAATTTTTCCACCTCCTCTTCTTGTCGGATTATTGCAAACCACAATAAAATAAGCTAATGGTAATCCATACGAAGCCGAAAGGAGAAAACCTCTTAGGGTATGGCCTTGAGTAATTATTTTTGTGCTAGCAAAAATATTATTTTTTGAGAGAAAAGTTTAAAGAAAATTAACAATTAATTTTCATGGAGGCTAGGACTTTTTTCTGGTTAAAAAGGTATTTTATAGGTGTTTCCTAAACACTCTAATGTTGCCTAAAGACCAAAATTGCCACAATAAGATTTGGGCCAAATTGACATTTTTGCCAATTTGGCCCATGCGCCAACTTCACTGGCAGCCCCTTATGGGCTCGTGTGTAATGCCCATAAAGTAGGGCCTAGAAAATAATGTTGTACATGAAGGGTAATTCGGTAATTAAAAGTAATGTAGAGATTTCTCGAAGGTTTTAAGTCAGTTTAAAGGGTATTAAAGTGTCACACCCGTGATACATTGAGTCACAGCCATGACACCTCTGTTATATAAGAATGGCCACCGTATTCATCATTTTAGCTCATCATTTAGCACCCCAAACACCAAGACCCGGCCCCAAACATAGAAAGACATTATCCTAGCCTTCTCCTATGGATTCCTAAGCTTTCAAACACCAATACCAATATTAAAACCAAGATTTGAGTGTGGGTGTAGAGAGTTGGCAAGTGTAAGGAGGAATTTGGAGGAAGGAAGTTTGAGCAAAGAAAGAGAACTTGAATTTTCTTGGAGTTAATCTTGTTTTCTATAATCAAAAGGTAAGGAGATATGTTTCTACAACTCTTTACCATTAGTATGAATATGATAGATGAGAAGAACTTCTTAAGGTTAGAAATAAGGAGATCATGTTGTTGAGACGAAAATATGCACCATAGGTTTAGTATGGGAATTATGGGTTAGATTCATAATTATGTACTTTTGTCATAATTATTGGAAGATAATAGAATTATTATGTATATGATAGGAGATAAAGAAGAGGGAGGAGACAAGAAACAAGAAGGATAAAAAAGCTCCAAAACTTGGGAATTTTGCAAAGCTCCATTGAGGTTTGTTCGTGTATGCATTATTGTTTGCCCAAATTGCATGATATTGTGTATGGCATAATTTGTGTGTTTAAGTCATGAAAATTATGTGTTATGGCATATTCATGATGATGGAATAATATGTGATTGTTAAAATGTATTACAAATGGGTATGAATGAATAATCTTGGTATGCGGTTATATATAAAGAAAAACTCATAACAATGGAAATTCTATGGATTAAGTATGAGTGGATATTGATATGAAAAATGCATGTTCAATATTGGTTTGTAAGTTGAATATGATAAATGGGCAATCTTGACATATTTTGAACCTTGAAATGTATTAAAT
The DNA here is from genome assembly GCA_949630135.1 of Balakata baccata. NCBI lineage: Eukaryota > Viridiplantae > Streptophyta > Magnoliopsida > Malpighiales > Euphorbiaceae > Balakata > Balakata baccata. The sequence continues at coordinate 10,681 of CATIWF010163627.1, forward strand.
ATTGGTTAGATTTAATTATGCGGGTGTTATTTGCCTTAAGGGAAGAGTTAGTAATAGGATGAAACGGAAGGGTTCGCAACTGGGGTCACACTTGTGACTGTTTGAGTGACACCCGTGACATTGTGTATTAAAACAAGATTTATGTATTTTAATGACTTGAACACATGCCTATTACTTATACATGATCTCTACATGATAATATTTGTTGAAATATGATATAAAAACATTATTTTGAATCTAGATGTGTCTTGATCATGAAAATATAAGGAATGTATATGAGAATTGAAATGAATCCATGTTGAAGACAAATGAAAAATGGTCTTATATGTCCATTTCTCTACCTGAGGACTAGCTTAGGATAGGTGGTGTACCATTAAGGGGGATTACTGTACTGATATGGATATCATTTGAGGACATGGTGGCTTTAGCTCTGAGAGCATCCTTGATCCTATTTGCATACAGATGATGTGATTAGGCATGGTGGCTTTAGCTTTACAAGCGCCCTTGACTTGAGATTATAATGAGTAGGGTGGCTTTAGCTCTACGAGTGCCCCTACTTTACACCCCGTATCTGGATAGTCTGGGAACGAATTATCGGCTAATAATTAAATAAAGGGAATATAAAAAAATTGAATAATGATTTAAATGAAATTTATTTATGTGAACTGATCATATTTTGAGTTATATGCAAATAATATGGTGCGATAAATAAAAGAAATTGGTATTATAATTGCATGAAAATTTCATACATTGATGTATTAAAATATTTTCATGTTAAATTTAAAAATGCTACATTTATTTGTGCTTTGCATTGCGTAACAGCATGGGAAAACTTTAATGTCTATATATACCACTGAGCTAAAGATAGCTTAGCGTGATTTTTTCTCACGCAGGATTGGAGCTTGTAGATAGTAGATATAAAGGCTGATCAAGAAAGAGTCTAAGCCCATACTAGAGGAGACATAGCAGACTCAGGGTCGGTTACTTTCTAATTTTTGTTACATTTTCTATCATGCATATGGGTTGGAGAATATGTATTGTACATGAATTAGAATTATGTTTGATATTTTGCTAATAAATAGTATGTAAATGGTATTTGTACTTAAGTAGTATGCATGTATATGATTTTAAAAGAAATTTAAAATAGGGCATGCCTAATCCAAAAAGTAACTGTTCATAAGTTAATAAATAAAAGTTTTTAATTCGAACAGGACATCATAGTTTAGATATGTAGTATTCTATTTATATGATAGGATTATTCCTATTATATAGGTGGGGTATCACATAGTGACCCCTCCGAGCAATTTTTTCCAGAATTTTTTTCTTAATCCCATCACGGTCCGATTCCAAATAATTCTCTCATAGTTTTTGGATCACGTCTAAGACTATTTTATTCCTCCTTCACACTTTCAAAGTATATGATCCATTAGGTTCCCAATTATGTTGACCACCCGAATCAACATTTGATATCGAACAAGTTATGAGAGTTATCTAGCAACACATCTTGAGCCCCAATTTACCAAAAAGTTAGTGATTTGACTACAAACTTTTTCATAGACAATATTCGTGGAATTCGTCTTTTCACTATCCTATACCCCAATTAATTCAGAGCATGAACTATGTGTCAGCTCCTGCTAGACTAACTACATCACATCTAGCCCAAGTGATGTTAGATTTTTTCATTGAGACTCATTACTCTATTAGACATGTCATTAAAGACCATATTCATGACATTTCCACTCCGGCTAAAGATTCATAAGTAATGATCCCGACAAGAGGCCATGGATATATACTCCCTCTATCAGGAGTGGTGAATCCTCTATTGGCTACACAATTACCTTCCAATACCTCAAGCTGTACCCAATCATCATCCTATGGGTGACATCTGTAATCAACAAGGAATGGAGTCAAAGTATAGAATCAATATCCAAAATATCCTTAAGTACCTCAAGTCTAAGGATACTTGCATCATTGTTATGATAAGACTATCATTGATATTTGAATAGATAATTCATATGATTGTCTCATTGTAAGTCATCCAACGTACTTGACTACTCTTAATAAGCATCCATATATTAACTCTAAACATTTCATGTTTATAGTTTATGAGATCAACTACTTGATCAAATCAGGGAGTATAACATGTGTTAGTCTATCCGGATTAACAATGTCCCATCTTGTTAATCCTATGACTAGAGATCATTTAGATATGAACACAACTGCACATGATAGGAATCTCACAATCATGATCTCATCATGATTTTCTTCATGTTGTGTTTCATATCACAGACTCCATTAATTAGTTTAAGATCTACATCAATTCATATGCAAATGAATACTAATACAATTACAGAATATCGTTACTAATGTGTACATTAAAGCCTCAGGCGATTGCCTTTAGGGCACATCTCTTATAGTATAATCGTGTGAATAAAATACATGACAATAAGAAGTTGAATCTGATTTGAGATACTCTAACTAGCTCGGGCTTCTCGATGTCAACTTCCTCTACGGCTTCAGACCTGCATATAGGAAAGCTCACACATTAAGCTATCGAAAGCTTGGTGGTACATTGATCATAGGAATTCTTTCACGCATATCATATATATCATAGCATACAAGTCATGGTATAATACATGTTCATACTTTTCAAGTCATATCAATCATATTCATGTGTTCATACCAATAAATCCTATAAGGACAGTAGCGTACCTGGTAAGCGGAAGCCATTTCTTATAATTATATGATAACTGTAAACTATTACTTAATCTATTTTTTCATATTATTGCCTAATTACTCAACACTCAAACCACCGGATACGGGTCGTGAATAAGAGCACTATTAAAGATTGGGCCTCCCAATTCACCTATCTATGATTGTCCATAACCATGATCAAATCAAGCGCACTCTCAGAGCTTGGGCATACTTGACTGATGAAATAATAATTGCTAGAAAAGATGGGTCAAAGGCACTCCTAGAGCTTGGGCAACCTTGCCCAAATATAAACACATGAATAGAATCTACGGTATCGTAATTACCATTAATGGCATGACATCTATCCTAAAGTCAATCCTAGTACGAGTAAGGGCATTATAATTTTTTTTCTCTTTTTCCTTTATTCGCATAGATCATATCCTATGAATCATATAACAATACCATGATTTAATATATCAATATGTATCACATAACATATCATCTCGTAAAATAATATTTTGATATCACATATCATGTATAAATCTCATTATCCTTATAACCATTACCCTATACTAACATGTTAGGTGGGTGTGCCTTGGCATGCTATAGCGTGCCTATGGCCTTACCCCATCGCAAGGCGAGGCAAGGCTACATCGCGCGATTCGTTAGCATGATTTCTATGTCGCGATCGTGAAACCCGTGACAAGAACATAATATAAAACCCTATTTTTTTCATGCCGAACTCCATTTTCTTTCAATTCAAAAACCACACACAACACTACAGAAGCACCGTAGAACATAGATACAGTCCAAATTATCATTTTTATCATGTCATAATTTGTATTCACGATCATTTAGAATTATTAAGACATATGAATATTTCATGACTATAACACATATAATCATCTTTCAATCTATCAAATCACTGAATATGGCATATCACAGCAACATTAAGACCAAAATATTCATACAATACTAAACATATCATAAGGAAGTGAATAAATATGATTAAATGTACAGACCTCTCTAACTATGGATCCGAAAAAGCCTCTCTTTATCATTCACCTTCGGCTAGGTGGGCGTTTCCACCTTTTGTATCATTTCCTAGCACAAACAACACATACTAAGGATCATAATAGGTCCACCATATTCTATTATAATGAAAACCATACTGAAATCAAAAACCCTAACTTTAAAACAATAAAACTGATAAAATGAAACTAAGCCTGATAAAAAGATCGCAATACTTACTAAACCACATTTGGAATACAAGAACAAAGGTGGAGAACCTAGGTTTCTAGGGCTGTTCAAACTCAAACTTGTGTTCTTATGCAAATATCCCAAAACCCTTGATTTAATCTTATTAAAGTTAATCTCAAAGGTGTTTTTCTTGTGTTTAATCAAGGGACAAGCAATGGAGAATGATGGAGGAGATTTTTTATTATTCTCTAATGTGTGGGGGCAACTAGGGTTCTAAAAAGTGTGAAAAAGACGAAGTGGGATCGTATTTATATAGAGTCGGTACACAGGTAATTATCGCAAGTGCGATCCCTGAATCGTGATTATGATTCTGCCTTGTTCAAATTTTATGAAATAAGGCCAATACAGTTCTTATGCCATAATATTTTTAATTACCAAAATACCCTTCTTTTGCCACATTACTTCTAGACCCTATTCGTGGGCGTTATAGCTAGATTTATTACCAAATGGTATAACTAAGAGGATGGCACTAACTATAATAAAACCTTTGCTCTTATAGCAAGATTAGAAGCCATTAGAATACTTTTAACATATGCATGTCATATGGATTTTAAGCTTTTGCAAATGGATGTTAAATGTGCATTTTTTAATGGTTTTATTTTGGAGGAAGTTTATGTTAAACAACCTCACAGTTTTAAAAATTATGAGTTTACAAACCATGTCTATAAGCTCATTAAGGTCTTATATGGATTGAAGCAAACTTCTAGAGCTCGGTATGAAAGGCTTAGTGTATTTCTTCTAAACCATAGATTTTCAAAAAGGCATATAGATACAACTTTGTTTATATTGTGCATAAGCATGATACATTGATTGTTTAGATTTATGTTGATGATATTATCATTAGGACTACTAATAAAACTCTTTGCCAAGAAATTGCTTAGTGTATGACTAGGGATCATGATAGGTGAGCTCAAAATCTTTCTTAGTCTTCGAATCAAGCAACGTAAGGAAAGCATCTTCATTAACCAATCCAAATACATAGAGAAGCTATGCAAAAAGTTTGGAACTGAAGGATGCAAGAGTGCCAAGACCCCATTGAGCACATCAACAAAATTGGATAAAGATGAAAATGGTAAATCTACTGATGAAAAGCTTTATAGAGGTATGGTAAGATCTCTTTTATATTTAACTGCCTCTAAACTATGATATAGATGTGCTCTAAAAGCAATCACCTTTAGCACTTATTGTACAAACTCATTTTATATGAATAAAAGGTATTTTTATTTAATTGAAGTTCATTTATATTTTGAATTGATGAGATCTTAAATCAATTAATGAAGTCTGTGATATAAACATAGCATGAAGGAAATCATGATGAGATCATGATATTGAGATTTCTATCATGTGCAATTATGCTTATATCTAAATTATCCCTAGTCATAGGATCAACAGGACGGGACATTGTTGATTTGGATAGACTACCACATGTTATACTCTTTGATTGGATCAAGTAGTAGATCTAATAATATATAAACATGAGATGTTTAGAGTTAACATGTGGATGATTGTTAGAGTAGATAAGTTCATTGGATGACCTGCTATAAGACTGTCACATGGATCCTCTATTCTATATTAGTGATAATCTCATCGTAGTAGTGGTGCAAGTATCTTTAGACTTAAGATGCTCAAGGTTATTTTGGACACTAGTTATATACTTTGACTCCATTTCTTGTTGCCTCAGGAGAGGTCGCTCATAGGGTAGTGATTGGGTAAAACTTAAGGTATCCAAAGGTAGTTAAGTAGCCAACAAAGAATTCACCACTCTTGATAGAAGGAGAATATACTTGTGGCCTCTTATTGAAATCATTACTTGGAAATCTCTGTTCAGAATGGAAATGTTATGAAAACAATCTTCAGTGACATATCTATAAGAGTAATGAGTCTCAAACATAAGATCTAACATCACTTGGACTAGATGTGACGTAGTCAGTCTAGTGAGAGTTGACACTGAGTCCATGCTCTAAATTGAGTGGGGTATAGGAAGGTGAAAGGAAGAATTGCATGGATATTTGTCTATAGAAAGGTTTGTTGTTAGACTACTGACTTTTTGATTAATTGAGGGCCATGATGTGTTGCTAGATATCGCTCATGATTTGCTCGAGATCAAGTGTTAATTTGAGTGGCCAACATAATCGAAAATTTAATGGATCAAATGCATTAAAGTTATGTAGAGAAAGTGAAATGGGTTGTTGGATTGGATCCAAAACGAAGAAAAAAACTGAGTGTAAGCAAAATCACGAGCAGGAAAGATACATTCGCGAGCACGAATTGTTTCACACTAGCGAATAGTCTTTTCACAACTATGCTTTAGTCCCGAGCGGGAATGTCCCATTCCCGAGTTGGAAAAGGTACTAGACTAAAACCACATTTGATCCTAATTGGGAAAATAGTTTCATGGTCGAGAACCTTGTGATTATGATTGAATCGCGAGCACCAAAAGTGTTTCACTATCGCAATTTGCATCTGATTAAAAACGTAATATAACTAGGAATCTTAAATCGTGGGTTTCGAACCCTAGCCTTTTAAGGAACTATAAATAGCCTCTTTTGAGACAGAAAAGGTAGTTATAACCTCATAAACTAAAAGAGTTTCGTTCTCTCTTCTTTAAAGTACAATTAACTTTTACTAGCATAAGAGATAAATGGACACCTATTCCCTTGGAGGTTTTCTTCTTCATGCCTTCACATAGACTTCCGTTAAAGGTAATCCAGCAAAGGATTATTGTAGCTTGTGACAACCCAGTAAGGTGAATTGAAGAACAAGCTCTGAAGTTTTAAGGGTAATCATCTTCAACCTTAGTTAAGGTTAATCAATTGCATGGACATAAGGTGATTCATAGTTTAGGATTAAAAATTTTATATTTCAGCTGCCTCTTGATGTATGTGATATATATGTGAATCCCAACAGACTTAACATCATGTATAGTGTATATTTATGTGCTGGATTTCAATCATATCATAAGGAATCTCATTTGCATGCAATGAAAAGGATTTTAAAACATCTTCATAGCATCATGCATTTAGGACTATAGTATCCTAGGAATTTATCATTTCATATCATTAGTTTTTTGAATGCCAAATATGCTGATAGCTTTTTGGATAAGAAAACACTTTTTGAACTTGTCACTTTATTGGTGAATGTTTATTTTCTTGGTTTAGTAAGAAACAAGTTTCAGTTGCTTTGTCCACTGTTGAAGTAGAATATGTGGCAATGGTTGTTGTTGCACTCAAGTTCTTTGGATAAGATAACAACTCAAGGACAATGGTCAAGTGATTGATCACATTCACGTCAAATGTGACAATACTAATGCAACAAATCATTCAAAAAAATTCAACTAACATTCTAGAAGTAAACATATTAATATTAGGCATCATTTTTTGAGGATCATGTCCAAAATGGTGATATGTTGAATTTATTGATAGAAACAACCAATTGGTAGATATTTTCACCAAGCCTAAATGAAGAAATGTTTTATTTTATAAAAAGAGAGTTTGGTATGCTTGATGAGAGCACATTGGTTTGAAATGAATTTTAAGTCATGCATTGCATCATTCATGTATTTGTGCATTTTTTTTATGTGAGTTGTATGCTTATGTGTGCTTAGTATGATTGCCATGATTTTAATTATGTCTTTATATGATTTATGTGTAAAATTTTGAACAATTGTATTTTTGAAGTTCAATTTGATGTTCTTCAAGGTACAATTGATCAAAGACATTCAAATTGAGATCAAAGACATTCAAATTGATCATTAGAAATCTTGTGTTTATGCCTCATTTCATTTATGTTTGTGTTGTAGACCTATAATTTGCGGTTGTGAACTAGGTTTCATGATCAAGAGTTACTTTATGCTTGTGACAGTCCTTTCACGCTTGCGAGATTTAAACTTCTTCATAATCGTTGCCATCCTTTCAACTTTTGTGCTTAGGAACCTAGTTTCACGATTACAAAATTTGAAATTTTTTCTGACTGTTGCAACTCTTCAAAAACCTTATGCTCTCGAGAAATGGTTCAGGAATTCAAATTTTTTTTATCGTTACTGATTTTGCACTCGTGAACAGATGCAACCTTAACATCTTTATTTGCAAGATGTATATAGCTTGCAAATGAGAACATTTGAGATGATGAAGCATCTCCATCTAGGCTTCCAAGGCATGCAATAAAAAATGGGTATGCAAGTGTATCCTGTCAACTTTGATAAGGATACACCACTTGAGGGGGAGCATGCACATGACGAAGAAGGAGGTGATGAAGAATGAGGAGATGCCCAGGCCCTTATCCATTTCTTTTTCCATCTTTGTTTTTGCCTTATTGTTTTTTTATTTTTTCTATCTTTAGATGTGTGGCACTAAGTCTCTTATGATCAAATATTGTTTCATGTACTTGATTACTATCATTTAATAATATAAAATATGGTTTGCTATATTTCTCTTTTTGTCCTTTAGTTGATTGATTATATGTGCTTTATTCCATTTTGATCTTGACAAAGGGAGAGTAAGAAAAAATGAGAGAACTTAGCAAAAATTAACTTAAAATGAACTAAATTTTGGGTTTAAGTCAAGTTAAAAAAGGTTGACTTTTGACAACTAGCTTGACTTGTTTATTCAATATGTAATTGTGTATATTTTGTCTTAAAACTTGACATGTTCATATTTCAATGCCTAATTTTATTTTTGCAACTTTAATTTCATATTTTTACTTAGTTTGATTATAAAAAAAAAGGGAAGGGGGGGGGGGGAGATTGTTAACCTTATGGTGGTTGATATCTATTTTGATCTTAACAATTAATTTAATTAAGTGTTGTGTTATTAGTATATCAAGTTTCAAGTGCATAGAACATCATCTACTTAGTGAACAAACAAAGCAAAATTGAAGTTGTGTAGTTTACTCTTGTAAAGCTTCTCGCAATTGCAAAGCCAGTCTAGCACCCAGGAGTTTTTTGCAGAAAAAAATCCCCTTGAGTTACAGTTCAGTTCACAGGCAAGTTTGCAACAGCTAACCAAGCCGTGAAGTGGTGGTTTGCAACTGCAAAAAAGATTCTCGCCCGCAAAGTTCGAAAGGTTATAACCTTTGGAAGCCACTTCAATCGCAAAGCCCATGTGCCTCCAACCTTAACAACAGGCATATGAACTTTCAAAGTTCATGACCATGAAGTCTTGTTCACAATTGCAAGTCATTCGATGGGAGAAACCTCAATACTTAGATCTATCTTTAAGCACAGGTTTACGACTACGAAGTAGACTGGGAAAGGTAGTTCTCGATCGAGAAAAGTGTGTACTGAACATGAAGTTTGATTAATATAGCCGTTGGAATCAGAAAACAATCAGGATGAGCCACATGCCAATATCTAGTGGACAATTGAAGTTCAAGACCATGAGCCAAGCTTCATGACTGCGAACCCCATTCTGCAAGCAACATTAAATGCTTGTGTAAGAAAACGTTAGGAAGAATTATGACACTTTATATAACAGTTAATTGGTGGGTGAAATGTATAAATACCCCTCCAAAAGGCCACTTAAGACACCTTACCAACTCTTAAGTACCAAAATTCTTGTAAATTAATTTCTCAATGACTTCCTATTTAAGCAATATTATGTAAGGTACAAATGTTAACACTTGGAATACTTGTGTAAGGGTTGTGTGTGAGACAAAACACAATGAATTAATTGTTGTGTTGTTCATAAAAATACAAAAAAATTTGGGTTGAGTGTCAGCTAAAGATAAAATACCTAGTTGGGAGTGATTTAGGAAACTCCAAGTGTAATATAAGGATTAGATTTGTAGAACTCTTAGTTGCGATTGGGGAGAGGATTAGGTTTATTTAACACTCAAACCTCTATAAAATTTCTTATGTACATCTCCTTTCTACTTTCTTCTATATTTTTTATATTTGCCCTTGCATAAAATTTTATGGAAAGTTCACAAAATATGCATGTAGTTTTTGACTTTTTCAACTTTAAGTATGTGGTATTTTTTTTTTTTTTGCAAAATGAGTATTGTGCTTTGCGCCGTTAGCAACTTTAAGTACATACCATTAACACCGTTAAAAAATGCTAATATGATACCATATCTCTCTCCTACATGACTTTCTCTTTCTTATATGGCATTTTATCGCTCCTACATGGCATTTTACTAACTCAAAAAATTTAAACAACTTTTTTAAAAAATAATAATAATAAACTTAATAAATCCCTAACCTTACAACTATAACCCATGTCGTCACCCCCTTTTTCTTCTTCTTCTTCTTTAGTTTGTTGTTTCACCAAGGAGCAGCTTCCCGATATCCTTCAAACCTCCACCACTCATCACACTGATGTCCTAGACTTCGTCCAAGCTGTCAACGATGGTGATGTCTCCCTCCATAAGCTCTTCATCAGTGGTCTTTCCTCTAACACCACAAGTGAGACTATTCGCTCTTTGTTTTCCTCTTACGGTGAGCTCGAGGAGGCTATGTTAGATTCTATTAACTACATTCTCTAGGTAATATTTCTAGATATCTCATGTAATGTAATTTTTTTGGTATGTCATGTAATTATTGCTTTATGTTTCTGATCACGAACTATTGCTCTATTGGAATTTCGGGGTAATGTAATCTATGTTGGAATTTCTGGGTATCTTATATTTATATGCTTACTATCCTAGTCAATTGCTTCTGCCATTTAGGTCTTGTGAGTTTTGGATTCTTAGTTTTGAGGAAAATTTCAGCTAACCTTTTTCTTTTCTTTTTTTTTTCAATTTCATTTAAAATTTTTCTGTTTCTAGGTTTTAAAATTTTCTCTTTTTGAATTTCTTGAATGTTGGCTTTTTGCTAAGGAAGATGAGAGATGGTCAGAGCTGATTTGTCAAAGAGGAGAAATGGGCTGATGGAAAGAAAGATTGACCATGACGTGAAATGCTTTTTTATTATTTAAAATTTTTTTAAGTAAAATGCCATGTGGGAGTGATAAAATGTCATATAAAAAATAGAAAATCATGTAAGAGAGAAAATTAGTGCTATATCAACATTTTTTAATGGATTGAGTGGTATGAACTTAAAGTTGTTAATAACGCAAACTATATTATTCATTTTATATAAAAAAAATATCATATACTTAAAGTTGTAAAAGTCGAAAATTACGTGCCTGTGTTTTAAACTTTATCCTAAATTTTTTATTTGACCACCAATTCATCACTCGATTGTTTGGACAATAAATGCATACTTGTTGTCCATTTCATTTTTTTTTTATGTATGACTTGAATTTTTTCATTATGGTTCTTTTAATTCATTTTTATCTTCTGCCCAAACTAATGGATATCCTATAGATATCCCCCCCATATCTGCTCAGACATGGTTGTCCATCTCATTTTTTCTATGTATGACTTGAATTTCTTTGTTATGATTCTTTTAATTCATTTCTATATTCTGCCCAAACAAAGGGATATCCTATAGATATCCCCATGTCTATGCGGATATGATTCGTGAGACAGTGAGAAGAGTATATCATTTTATGAATTCTTTATATTTATTTTATTATTTTAAATTTTAAATATGTCCTTTTTTGTCATATTTTATGCATTAGAGATTATAGAACACATCAACTCATTTTTCTATTATTTTTGTGTTCCTATAAATTCTATTATATATCTACCTAGGGTGACATCCATGCGGATGCGATGACATCCAAGCATATATAGTTCTAACAATAAAGATTGTTTTTATCACTTTTCTTTTATATTTATTACTATTAATTTTAGTGTTTGAATATTTGATATTATGTTATTTTCCATATTGGACGTGTAACGTTAATTATTTATATCTCCTTGGTTTTAATCGTCTTTTCTCATTGTCTTTCCCTTTTATCTATTTCTTATGCCTTTTATTTTATTTTATTTTACTTTATTTATATTGAATGGATGATAAATGTGTGCATGATGTGAAATATTTAATTTAAATTGGTTGGTAGAATAATGAAAGACAAATAATGACGACAACAAAAGAATAATTGTCCAAATAAGGTGTTAATAAGAAAACACTTTTGCTCTCTTCTTGAATTACAGATCAGTTAAATTTATTTCTCGATCGCAGTGGCAACTCCCATCTAGACTGTTTAATCACTACAATTACTAACTCGAAATAATACATATAAATTTAAGGCTATGATTTGGATTTTAAGATTTTAAATGAGGTATTTTGAATAATTTATGGATTTATATTTCAATTTATTGTTTGGGTATTTAAAAAATGTCAAAATCAGTAGATTTTGAAAAGTTTCTCATCTACCAAAATCTTTCATTTTTTTAGAAATTTAATTTCTCACTTTTTAGATAAAAAAAAAGTCTAAAATCTATGAATTTTGATCAATTTGCCAAATTTTGTTATTCCAATATTATCCTTCATAAATTAATAATATTCCAAAACTATACTTATTCTTAAAAAAAGCAAAAATCATTTTTATTTTAATTTCAATTAATTGCTTTCGCTTTATTATTATTATTTTTAAAGAAAGCTTTTATTATTATTATTATTATTATTATGCATTAAATTATTAATAAAAAATATTTTTTACTAATGTAATTAAACATTATAACTTATAATAATTTTATTTTTTATTTTTCAACACTTAAAATAAATAATTCTATTTATAAAAATTTTTAAGTATATAGTGAAATTGATTGTATATGCATAATTAATAATAAATTATTAATATTTAATAAAGGAAAAAATTGAAAATTAAATGTTAATTCATAGATTGTGGTCATTAAACCAAACATAAGTATAAGTGATTGTTAGTTGGATATTTTTACACTTTTACTTTTGTTTACTCCATGGAATTATTGTGGTTATTGTGCTTAATTGATATATTTAGCTATGTTTTATGTCTTTGGGCTGATTTTGGCTGATTTTAGAAGTTAGAACTTATTTGTATTCAATTTTGTAGCATTTGGGATCTTATGAGAGAGCTTGAGCTAGAAGGCTGATATCTGAAAGCAAATGCAGGATAAAGCGTAGTTAGGTTGTGTTTGGGGTCTGCTGTCATTTTCTGAAATGCATTTTTGACAAGTAGAGATAAGGTGTGGTTACGCTTTTAATCAGAGTTACTGCCTATTTAGGAATTCTTTCTATTTTGTTTGCACGACTTTAGAGTTAGCTTAGGGTTATTTAAACCTCTTTTGTAGTGGCTGTAAATATGTTTTGAACGCCACTTTAGTATTCGACCTGATCTTATTCATTTGGAGCTTAAATTTCAATTTATGGAGCACTAAACTCTTTTCTAGCTGAAGATTAATCAAGTTCTCAAAGTTTTTACTTGTGCAATCTAAGCTTAATTCTTTTATCTCTTTCAATTCAAGTATTCATATATTTTTTGTGTTTGTTGATATAATTGCTTGATGAATTGAGTAAATGGCCAATTATTTGATTTTTTATTGCAATTTATTGTTAGTCAAGATTGTCAAATCCGTAATTGTTTGATTAATCTGATATAAGTAGCAAACAGTATAATTGATTGTGGACAAGCTTTTGATTTATATTGTGGAAATATATAATCAAACTTAAATAAATCGAGTGTTCGCGTTTGTTGGTTTGTATTGGTTGTCTTCCTAATTCATGATGTTGTTGTTAAGTTAAATCTTAAGAACTTTTCTTGGACTACTTAATAGCAAGAGAAAAATTGAAGAGCGTGTTTTGATTATCGAATAACTAAGAGAAAGATTGGTCGCTAGAACGTGTTAGTTGCTAGAACCGATGTATTTGAATTGGAATTGATTTTATTTGTATTGATGATCAATTGAAAAATCTCTAAAGTTGATTATACCTTTGACTAGAGCTTTCTTATATTGATTTTATCTCATTTTAATTTTCTGCAATTTATTTATTTCTGAAATTTTATTTTAATTCAGTTTTATAAACCCCCCATTTTTCAATTACTCGCATTAAGAAATAAATTTATTAGTCCTCTGAGATTCGACCCTGCTAATCACTTTTACAATTTAATTTTGGGAGAGTAGGTAATTTATTTTTGCTGGTTTCGACACTCAACAAATTTTAGCACTGTTGCTAGGGACTGTTGTCCATAGATTTATTTCTTTTGTTATTTTTTTTATGACCCTTTTAACTCCTGCAGATTTAATAATATTTGATCTCGAGATTGAAAAGACTACTTGCTACCTAAGAAAATAGACAAAAGAACGTGCTCAAGCATCATCTTCTTCTAAAATTGATTTTAAAGCGGAAAAAGAAGTCAATATGGCTGCTAGATAACTCACCTTAAGAGAAATGGTCACGCCTAATATGAACCAGCAACCACTTTGCATTGAATATCCTCATTTAGAAATAGCTTTTGAACTCAAATCTGGTCTTATTCATTTACTTCCTACTTTTCGTAAACTTACAGGTGAGGACCCTCATAAACACCTTAAATGTGGTTTGCTTAAGTATGAGACCGTAAGGGGTAAGCGAAGAACAAATCAAGTTGTGTGCTTTCCCATTTTCTCTAGTTGATAAAGCTAAGGATTGGTTATACTACTTACCTTCAGGCTCAATTACTATATGTAATGAGATGAAGAAACAAATTTTAGAGAAATTTTTCCCTACATCTCATGCTATAATCATCCGAAAAGAGATAAGTGCCATCTGTCAAGACTAAAGGGAGACTCTTTATGAGTATTAGGAACGCTTTAAGCAACTATGTGCTAGTTGCCCACACTACCAAATTGTTGAGAATCTTTTGATTCGGTACTTTATAAAGGACTAACTCTCTAAGATAGATATATGTTAGATGCAGCTAGTGGAGGAGCTTTGGTGAATAAAACCCCCACTGCCGTTAGAGATTTGATCACCACCGTGGCTGCCAACACTCAACAGTTCAGGTATAGGCAAGAGCCACACCCAAAGAGGGTGAATAAGGTAAGTATTATCTCTCTTAAACAAAAAGTTGATACACTAACTTCCCTTGTTCAACAGATGATTACAAGAAATGTTCAATAAGTGAAAATATGTGTATTTATTCCATTACGGGTAATCCTACAAATATGTGCCCTCACCTTCAAGATAACCCTTCTGAACAAGCCAATGCCATTTATGGATTTCCAAGCCAACCTCAAAGGAGATATAATAATCCCTATTCAAAAACTTACAATCCTGGATGGAGGGGTGATGTGTTCATATTTGTTATAGTTTTATAGGTGCTTTTAGTTGTTTAGTTTTCTTGTTTTTACGTGATTTATGGATAAATTTGATATTTAATTGTGTTTTTCATGATTTTAGGTTTTAGGTGGTGGAAAGGAGCATGAAGGACATGTTTTGATGTTTGATTTGAGTTGTGGAGGTGCTTTGGGTGACAATGGAGGCCATTGGAGGTATTGAGGAAGCAAGAAAAATTGATGTGTGAAGAAAGTTCATCACGACTTCGTGATGACCATCGCTTGGTCGTGACAGGATGAAGGCAGTGGGCAATCTATCACATGCGCGACGCCCATCGCATGTAAGTGATGCCTGTGCAGGAGAAGTCAGCAACAAAGTTAACAGTAATCTGTCATGAGTGCGACGCCCATCACGTGCATACGACGACTAGACAGTGCAAATCACGTGGATAGCTATCAAACCCGATTTTTATCAACTCCTTTGGGGTTTTTCACTCCTATAAAAGGAAAATAACACATCTTGAAAGAAAAAAAAGAGTGGAGAACTAAAGTTTAGTTATTTATTTCATCTTTTTCTCTGATATTTGGGGGAGACACATTCTAGGGTTTCGAATTTCTTCATCTTCTCCTTGAAATTCCTGCGCACTCAAGAGACTTTTTGGTAGACAATCTCATTTTCCAACATATCAGTTGTTAGAGGACGGAACTATTTTTGCTCTTGAGGATTATTTTAACTTGGGCTTGAAGGATTGGAGACCACCAACCTCCAATTTCCATATTTGAAGATTTAAGGGAGCATCATAACTTTTCTCTTCTTCTCAATTGCTGCTGCAATATTTGTTTGACTATGAATATTACATTGATTTGTTTAGTATTCATGTTAGGCTAAATTCTTTTTTGGGAGCCTGGTTAGCAATCCCAATTTTGTAATAAACTCTTATTATTTTGTTGATGAATTTATTATTTCCATTTCGATTTAATTGCACTTAATTAATTTCTAGTTTAATGATT
>CATIWF010163697.1:0-16890 GCA_949630135.1 Balakata baccata
TAAAAATACAAATATGCACCCGTTTGCAAATATGTAGCCGTTTTTTAGCATTTCTGTAAAATGCCTTTGCATTTATCTTAATTGTATAATAGAATTTAGACATTTTATACGTAATTGTGTGAATGCTAATATTAAAATTAAAGTATGAAGCTTATAAGTTTATATTATTTGATTCAGAATAATTTATATATTATACCCATAATTACAATAAGTTTATTTATTTATTAGTAGCAATATATCTAAATCATAATATATTAATTCACTTACCAACTCGATTATATGGGGAATAGAAGAACAAAAACCTTATACGTGATAAGGAATGTATTCCCATATAGAGTAGGGTTCCTGTTGAATATTCTTGTGTAAATATATATGTGTTAATATTCCTATTATAGGTTTATTCTCATCTTTCCTTAATTAATCTTGTATTAATGTATATGTTGATATTCATCAATAAAAACTCTCAAGGATATGATAGTAAATATTTCTTTTCCCTTAATTACATATAACTTTTTATTTTTTTGACAAGAAAAATAATTTTATTGATTCAAACTATAACAATACATTGATAGAAAAAGATACAAATCTGCTAAAAATTATAGATAATGAAACAGTGAAAAAATTCACCGAACCTAGGTTAATAGCATAATAAATCGGTTTTTTCTAAATGTAAAATGTAAAATTAAAATATAAATTTAATAAAATTGCAAAATAAAAAACCATCAAAAGAACATTTGTTTTTCCTATAGAAAAAAAAAAGAAGAAGATTCAATTTAATCAATTTTAAATATAATTACTCAATTGAAACTCAATTTGATTAATTGAGGTCTAATTTAATCATATTAATCAATTAAATCACAATATAATGAATTGATCTCTAATTTAATCAATTTATATCAATTAATAATATTAATCAATTGAATTAGTTTTACTTCAGTTCAAGTTAAATTTTATTCAATTTAATTAGCAATATAATTCTAATTTAATCGATTGAAATTCAATTTAAGCTTAACTTATGTAAATTTAGGTTCAACTAATCAATTGAAATTCAATTTAAGTCTAATTTAATTAAACTTGTTAATTGAACTGTAATTTAAATAATTTTAATTAAATTGATTAATTGGTTTATTACTAGCTAGTTGTTAGGATTTGACTTTTAAATTGTGGAAATCTAAATTGTACTAGGATAAGTAAAAGTTACAAGATTTGGATAAGCAAAAGTCACAAGATTTGGAAAAGAAATATTGGAATGATATTCCTTATCCAAGTAAGCAACTTTTTATGCCTATAAGTAGGAAGTTCAAGGTATTAAGGGATGAAGTCAAAAAAATAAATAGAAGAACAACTTGAGAATTGTAAGTTTGAGTTTTTGTTTGAGTATTTTGGGCTTCAGAAAACATTTTTAGGAGATTTGGAGTGAAAGTTATTTTTCTAATTTATGTGTGAGAGAGAATACAATAGAGTGTGGATTTGGATTAAATCAATTCAAGGGAGATACAATTGTATTGTAATTGTTTATTTTCTCATATAGTAAAAAATCGGTTACTCTTCGTGGACGTAGATAATCGATGACCGAACCACGTAAATCTTATCTTCTCTTATTTTCTTTGATTTGAATTTTTATTTTAACATGCTTATTGTTTATTTTTTATAACCGTCAGCAATTCATAATTGGTTTTTATGTGTAAAGATATCATTAATTAAAATTAATTTATTTATATTCGTATATCTTATATAATATAGAAAAATAACTAACAAAATATAAAATCATAATTAAAAATATAACTTTAGTCAATAAACAAATATAATAAATTGAAACAAGTATATAGAAAAAATTTAAAAAAAATTATTTTTTATATTAAAGTTAGCTTTTGATAATTTCAGTTTTTCATAAAAATCTAACTTTTAATAGAAATTTTAAAAATTGACAATTGAAATTTTCATCTGCTGATTTTTACTTTTATTTTAGCAAAAGCTTAATTTATCTTTTGATTTGTTAGATGATTAAAATTAAATTGATCAAACACTCAATTTAGTTTTTAATTTGTTAGACGGTTAAAAAATAGAATAAAATCCAACGAAATGGTTAATCTTTTTATAATTGAAATTCGATGGAATCGAATTTGTGGATAAAAATTGTTTGGCTGAGCATATAAGCAGTTTTCGTAACAGTGGAAAAATAATGATACGAGTCTATTCATTGAAAGGAATGTTGAAGCCCACTTAAATCAATGTCTCATATTCTGCAGCGCAGCACTCAGTAATATATATATATATATATAAATTCTAATTTTTTTTTTCTGTGTTCAATTTTACTGTCCAAAATACAATGAGGATAAGCAACATAGATCTTAGAATAGTGATGATGTTAATTCTTTTCATGAATAAAAGAGTTGCTAATGAGATTTTTTTTTTTTCCTTTCCCTAAGATGTTCAAATAACCAAATCTATGATAATTGTTTTTAGAAGATTGAAATTTCGAATTTGAATCTCCAATTTTGTAAAAAAATAAAAAATAATAAGGCCATTAAATTGATAATAAATAGGAAAAAATTGATAAATTAGTTCTAACCTCCATAAGCAGCATTAGTTAAGAAGCAGATTGTCAATTGATGTGTCTACCAAATCAAATATATTTTGACTCTAAAGACAGAGTGGGTCTCTACCACCTAAATGAGTGTGTTCCAGTGTGGAAATTACTTCTTGAAGCAACAAACCTCCAAGTTGGTCGCCCAAGTTCATGCACCTAAACCCAATTTTTTCAAAAATAAATGCCGACATTGTTAATAGTTTTATTTTAATATTAGTAAATACTTGCTGTCATTTTCGCCAAAGAATAGGTTTGTAATTTATATTATGTTATAACCTAACGTGTAAATTAGTTTTAAGGAGTTTTTGTGATTTATGTTGGGTATAAAATAAGGTAAATTTATATTTTTTATTTAATTGACTGATTTTTTTAAATATTTTATTAATTTTTTCTTTCAAACCTATTTCTTTAAGAAACATCTATACCTATTTATTTCCTTTTTTTACAAGGCTATACCTATTTATTTCTAAAAATAATTTTTAAAATTTTAAAAAATAAAAATGAAAAAAATATTTGGGAAGTGTTTTTCCCAAATACTCTTCCAAACAAGGCAATATAGTATAGGAAAATGAATATATCGACTGCAAAACTAAATTCAGATTGATCTAAATAATTTTAAGAAATAAAATGATCTAAAATTAGGTTTTCAATTAAATCAAGTTTTGTTTTATAAAGAGAGAGATCGGTATGTTTGATGGTAGCACTTTGATTTAAGTATCTTTTAAATCTTGTTTCTACATACTATTTGTTGTTCTTGTATGTTCTTTACATGCTTTATGTGAATTCTAAACTTTAAGGATAGGAAACTGCATTTTCTTCTAAGAATTTACAGAAATCCCTTATCTCCCGCTTGGAAAACAGTTTCCTCGATCGGGAACCATGTCTGCTCAGGATATTAGGCCTCCCGCTCGCGAATTCTTGGTCATAAAATTGACCATTGAAATTTGTCATCTCCCGATTGGGAATCACCATTTCCCGGTCGAGACATTTAAAATTATTTTACCGTTACACCGTTTCAGACTGACATGCTCGGGAATCTCTCTGTCCCTATAGGGACTCGGTCAAAAATTAAATTTTTTTTCGACCGTTAGAGATTTCTCGGTCGGGAAACCCTATGTCCCTATCGGGACTTACCTGTTGGCAGACTTTTTGTAACTGCCACCAATCCAAAATAACTGCCATTTAATTCCCTCAAACGGTAACATACCCCTTCAATCTCTATAAATACCCCACTATTCTCCTTCTTCTCCTCACAATTGCATCAAAACTCTTCTCTCTTCAAATTTCTCAATCAAATTTCCATACTCTCTTATACTCACTTTCTCTCAAATGGCACCAAAGGTTGGCACCTCTAAGTCAATAGCTTCCAAAGGTAAAGGGGTGGCATCTTCCACCCAAGTGTCCTCCTTTAAAGACATTTTTAATGGCTTCTCCAAAGAAGAGAAGAAGATATATGTCAACATCCAATCCAAAAAGTTCATCTCAAATAGATCTCTTAATGTAGAAGATCTTGATAAATTGGGTGTCAAGGATGAAATAATGGGCACTCCTGACAAAATGGGGTGGACTATATTTGTCATGCCCTTTGAAGATGGCCACGATGAACTCACCATTGAGTTCCTCTCTACAGTATAAGTCATCAAAGATGCCAAACACCCTCTTGGCTATTATGGATTTCAATTTCATCTCTTTGGCCAACCATAAGAGATGACCAAGCATCAACTTGCAGATGCTTTTGGATTCCAAAAGGAGGGCCTCATCAACACTCAAGCCATGCATCTTTCTCCTCTTGACATGTGGAAAGAAATTTCACTTGAGACAAGACTTGACAAAAGATCTAATGCCAAGCATATCAAAACTCTTTCTCACTTCATCCTTCACCGCATCATCACCTTCATAATCAACGCACGGAGTGAAAGCAATGAGAAAGTCACCCATGAAGACCTTCTCTACATCTATGCCATGGTACACAATAGACCTACGGACATGACACATCTTCTCATTGACAAGTTTCAGTCCATGGCCTCCACCACCAAGGGCACCATTTCACTCCATGCCCAAATTACCTTTCTTGCAAGACATCTCCAACTTATGACTCAAGAAAATTGTGCACTTCTCTCCTCTTCCCGCTCTCAATATGAAAGCTGCTTGGACATCCAATATTTCTTGAATTACAAGGCGATTGGGCGACCCTCCAAAGATATTGATTCCTTCTTTTACGCCTTTGGGGAACATGGTGCCCAAAAGGCCACTCAAGAAGCCACAAGGAAGAGGGCAAGACTTTCCATAGGAGGAGAAGGCCCAAGTGCACAAGAGATGCCAAATCCACCACCACCACCTCCTCAACCTCAACAACTCACATTGCAAAGTCTTTATGACTTTCAAATGCAATCCTTCACCACATTGAAGTATACGATGCAACATCTCTATCTTGACATTCAAAGCATGCAAGGGCAACTTAATATGAATGTGTGCACCCATAGCTTTGAACCACCCCCACCATTTGAGGGGGAGCAAGGTGATGAAGAAGAGGGTGATGGAAATGAAGAGGAGGGTAATGATTAGTTAGAAATTTGTGTTTTCTTTGTTGTTTTTCTTTTATTTTTTATCCACAATTATGTATTTTCTCTATGTCATTAATAAAACTATATTTTGTCCTCTACATATCTAATTCTTTTTGATATTGACAAAGGGGGAGAAAAATAACACATCTAAGCAAAAATTTAAACTTTTTTAAGGTTGACTTATTTGACTTTTGCTTATTAATATGTTGTGCATCCTCAAATGGTATGAAACTTTGAATACATGTTAATGTATATGTTAATTTGATTATTGAACCTTCAATTTAATATTTTTGCATAGTTTGATTGTCAAAATTAAAAAAGGGGAGATTGTTGACCAAAGGGTGATTGCTCTCTATTTTGATCTAGATAATCAAATTAATTATTACTAACATTCTTTTTGAGTGTTGTTTTGATAGTGTTCAAAGTTTCAGCACATTTGGTTAAGGTTTCCTTATTAAACAAACCAAGAATTTCATGGAGACGTGTAACTCCCGACCGGGACACAAGTTCAGATTGGGAAGTGGCATGTCCATACCGGGAAAGCATTGCCTCAAAGTGTCTCAAAGTTCCAGTAGCCAAAGCAGACTGGGAAATGCTATGTCCCGACCAGGACCATATGTTTCTAGATTGGGACCACAATGTCCCCGACCGGGACTGTAAAGCAGAGCAAGCAAACTAAGTGTCCATACTGGAAAACTCTACAGGGTGATGAACCAAAAGTTCCAGTAGTAAAAGCAGATCGGGATATGGGGTGTCCTGACCGGAACACTTAGATTCCCGATCGGGAAAGCATGGGTCCGAGCGGAACATTCAAAAAGACATGATCGTTGAAGAGGAGACACCACCATAATGTGCCACATCATCAAAAAGTCAAAACATACTTAGTCAAAACAGACTCAGGTCCCGACCGGGAAGGGTAGTCCTGACCGAGATGTATTCAAAGCCTAGAAGACCCAAGTTCCTAGTAGTGGCATCATCGGGCAAGACCCGACCGGGACACTTGAACAAAAACTAGCCGTTGGAGATTTCAACCAACCAAAAGCTGCCACGTATGAAAATTGGGCATTTCCCGACCGGGACATCATGGTTCCCAACCGGAACACTTCTCTCTGCAGACTGCATTTAATGCACTTGTAAGAGAACGTTAGAAATAGTTATGGCACCATTTGTAACGGCTAATTGGAAGGTAATCAGTATTAATACCTTACCAAAAGGCTATTTAAGTAGAACCAACAACTCAACAGGTGCCAAAGCTATTGCAATTTATTTTCTCAAATCCTTTCATTAATTGCATTTGTATAAGGGTTCAAGTGTTAATCTAAAAACACTTAGGGTTGTCTTGTAATTGGGTAGTGTAAGCCAAATTACAAGGAATTAGTTGTTGTGTAAGCCACAAAATACAAGGAAAATTTAGGTTGAGTGTTAGTCTTGCTAAAACACCTAGTTGGGAGTGAGCTAGTTGAAACTCCAAAGATTGTAATCTAAGTGATTAGATTAGTTAATACCCAATCTAAGTTGGGGAGAGGAGTAGGGTTAGTTAACACCCGAACCTCTATAAAATTTGTGTCTCAATTCTCCTTTCTCTCTTTTTATTATCTTGTTGTGCAAATTTTAATTTCCCACCAATTCATCCCCCCCTTCTTGGTGATTGTTTGGGCAACATGCTAAAATGGAGTCGAGTACCCAATAATCCCTAAAGAATCTTCCAAAACTAAGATGTTAATCTGGGATCTCTATAAGATAAAATAGACAATGGCACACCATGCGACTGGACTATATCTTGAACATATAATTCTGCCAACTGGACTAATGAATAGTCCATCCTGACTGTCAAAAAGTGTGCAGACTTGGTCAATATATCAATAATTATCCATATCGTATCATGTCTTCTTTGAGTCAAAGGTAGTCTTGACACAAAGTCCATAGTAACTCTATTCCATTTTCATTCCGGTATGGCAATAAGTTGCAACAATCCTGATAGCAACTGGTGTTTTGCTTTCACCTGCTGACATGTCAGGCATTTGGTAGTGAACTCTGAAATGTCTTTCTTCATCCTCGGCCACCAATAATATATCTTCAAATCCTAATACATCTTGTTGCTACCTGGATGCATATCATAAGTTGACTCATGTGCCTCTTTTAGAATCTCTTGCTTCAACTCAGGCACATATAATCTGCCTTTGAACTGAACACTTGCATCTGCTTCCATTGAATACTCAAGTTTCTTCCCCTTGGAAATAGCTTCACTAATCATTATGAGCCTAGGATCCTATTTTTGAGCTTCTTTGATCTACTGAACTAATGTAGGTAGGATCCGTAACTATGTTAAAGTCTTTTAACTTAAAGCATCAACCACTACATTAGCCTTTCCAAGCTGATAGTCTTTAATAAGCTCAAACCATCTCCTTTGTCGGAGATTCAACTCCTTCTGTAAGGGTAAATATTTCAAACTCTTGTGATCTATATAGATGTAACGCTTCTCTCTATACAGATAGTATCACTAGATCTTCAAGGTGAAAAAAATAGTTGCTAGCTCTAGATCGTGCATAGGATAATTTCTCTCATACGACTTTAATTGTCTGGAAGCATAAGCTACCACTTTACCCTCCTGTATCAATACACAACCTAAACCATTTAGTGAAGCATTGCTATATACCATAAAATCTTTCCTTGGAGTGGGTT
Organism: Balakata baccata; assembly: GCA_949630135.1. Classification (NCBI taxonomy): domain Eukaryota; kingdom Viridiplantae; phylum Streptophyta; class Magnoliopsida; order Malpighiales; family Euphorbiaceae; genus Balakata; species Balakata baccata. The sequence continues at coordinate 7,837 of CATIWF010163697.1, forward strand.
GCGTCAGAACTGGTGCCTTTGTCAATATAGCCTTTAGTCGATCAAAACTGGCCTGACACCTATTTATCCACTCAAATCTGATGTCCTTACCGAGCAACTGTGTAATAGGCATGGCTATCGAAGAAAAACCCTTCACAAGTCATCTGTAATAGCCTGATAGCCCAAGAAAACTTTATATCTCAGTTACATTTTGAGGCAACTTCTAATTGAGTATGACTTCAATCTTGATAGTGTTAGCTCTAATCCCATCAACTGATACCATGTGACCCAGAAAATTGACTTCCTTGAGCCAAAACTCACACTTCAATAGCTTGGCATAAAGCTATTTTTCTTAGAGTTCGAAGCACAATCCAAAGATGCCAATCATGCTCCTCTCTATCCCTGGATTATACCAAGATATCATTAATAAAGACTACCACAAACTAGTCCAAATAAGGCCTGAAGATCCGATTCATCAGATCCATAAATGCTGCCAGCACGTTCGTCAACCCAAATGGCATGACTAGAAACTCATAGTGGCTATACCTAGTTCTGAAGGCAGTCTTAAGCATATCACTCTCCTTAATCTTTAGTTGATGATATCATGATCTCAAACCAATCTTGGAAAATACCTATGCACATTTCAATTGATCAAACAGTCATCTATTCATGGCAATAGGTATCTATTCTTCACCATCACCTTATTCAATTATCTGTAATCAATGCACAACCGTAGGGTGCCATCTTTCTTCTTTACAAACAATATAGGTGCACCCCAAGGTGACAAACTAGGTCTAATGAACCTTTTGTCTAGTAATTCTTGCAATTGCATTTTCAAATCTTTTAGCTCTAGTGGTGCCATTCGGTATGGTGTAATGGATATGGGTGCAGTACCAGGTAGCAACTCAATGGCAAACTCTATTTCTATGTTTGGAGGCAATCCTAGCAAATCCTCAAGAAACTTATATACTGTAGGAATATCTTGAAGCCTCGGACTCTCCTTCCTGGTATCTACTACATATGCTAAATAAGCTTTATTGCCCTTCCTAATCAACTTCTAGGCCTTCATAGGTAAAATTACATTAGATGGAACCTTCATCTGAACATCCTGCACTATTCAATCCTTACACCTTGGCTTTCTAAAAATAACCTTCCGAGCTGCACAATCAACTATAGCTCTATGGCGAGCTAACCAATCCATACCTAGTATGACATCATACTCATAGAATGGTAGCTTAATCAAATCTATTGGATATAGCTCACCCTGACTCACTAAGGATAGTTATCGGTGCGCTCTGTTAACCCTAGCACTATGACCTAGGGGATTTGTCACCATAAAATCATATACTAATGTCTCAGTCACTATGTCATCCCCAACTAGTGGTGCAGTACATATATAAGATTGTATGGAATATGAATCTATCAAGGCATATATATCTGAGTCAAGTAAAAAAAATTTACCCACAATCACATCAGGGGCATGCTAGTCCTCTCGAGCTCTGATGGCATAGGCTCCAGTAGGTGTCATATAGCTACCTTCTAGTTTATTCACTATCTCAGATCCAATCTATACTGTCCCTATCTTGCCACCTCGAATCTAACCTCTACTTTTGACAAGTGCAAATCTCTGTGTCTGAATAGGTTTCTCACCAGTAACCTCTATAGCCTGACCCAAAAGTGGATAATCCCCCTAGTGTTCATCCAACACTCCCTACAATGATACCGACCACATTACTGACACTGAGGGTATGTAATAGATCTTCCCTCGATTGAACCTTGAGCACTGGTGATCGATGGTGCTGATCTTGCGGGCTGACCCCGCCTGGCTAGTGCACCTAAAAGAAAGGTCTTCTTATTAGCTATTCCATTATGGAATCTGCTACTAGAAAACATGGTCTTCTTATTGGTTGAGGAACTTGTACCCGACTAAAAGAAAGGTCTCTTATTGCAGCTCGGATATATTATCTTCATTTCCTTAGTAATAACTTCCTCAATGACCTCTACAGCTATGCTCAGAGTAGTAAACTCCTTGATTTGTGATCCTTCCAATCTAGCCCGGATAGGGGGTCGTAGTCCCTTCTCAAATCTTCAACATCTGTCAATCTTATCAATAATGATACCTCCTGCATACTTATTGAGGTGAGTATACTCTTTCTTGTATTCTTCTATAGTCATATCCTCCTGTCTGAGATCTAGGAACTCTTGCCTCTTTTGGTCCATATAGACCCTAGGGATGTATCTCTTCTTGAACTGTTCCAAAAAGAATTTCCAAGATGGCGGATCAGGTGTCTAGGGATGCTGTAACATAGTCTTCCACCAATCGTAAGCTCCCTCTTGTAGTAGAGACTCCACATACTTATACTTTTGTATTGACATGTAATCCATCTATTAAAATACCCTCTCTATCTTTTCCAGCCCATACTCAGCAATCGCCGCATCATCCTCATTGTGACTGTACAAATCTGTAGCTCCCAACTTCCGGAGCCTCTCAAACCATATCTCTATAGTGGTTGGTTTGGCAAAACATTGTAAGATCTCTGCCATATCCTCTAATAGCTCTTCTTTCGCTGAACTCAAAACTAGGGCATGTTTATCATGTCTATGTGGTTTATCAGATCTACATGATCTATTAGATCCGCGGCTAGATGTACTATCCTCAGCTACCCTCTATCACCGGAGAGGATACGAAGCATCCGTACTTGATGGTATATATGACTTAGGGGTCTCCTCCTTATCATGTCGTAATGGCTCATCTTCCGCAGTCTCCTCTCTGACTCTCTACAATCGCTCATATTCCTCGGGAGTCTCTTCTCTGACTCGCCTTAAACGAGATCCATCAGCTTACAAAACCAAGTAGTGGCCCATATTAGGAAGCAGTAACTGTTTCTTTTTATACTCAAAATACTTTCCAAAAACCAATGCATAAACAGACAATCCTAGTTCTACCCCCTTTTGTCCTAAAACCGCCTAAATCTCGTTCTGAAGCCAATAAAATTGTAACACTCCTTACCCTTTCGTATATACCGTCGTATACCAGACTAATAAGTAGTGTTACAATTTACAAAAACCGATACCAAAATATTTCTACCATTATATAAAATACTATAACATATTTTTGAGTAAAAAAAGATATAAAACAAGAATATATGTAATATAATACCAAATCCACTTCCTAATTACACTCCCCTATACATGAGTATTTAATTTTTTTTATTTACATCACTAATACCATAATAACAAAATACATAAGAAAATGTCAACCTGTTCGGAATGGGTACCACTGCTGCTCGGCCCCACACTGTGGGGTCCACTATCAGTGATTCTATATTTACAATACTTATCGCTTTATCTTCACTTTAAACATATGCGAGAGAAAAACAAACTCTCACGTAGAGTTATACAACTCAGTGGTACAATATTTTATAATAACGATCATTTATAGAAAATATAAAATTATTAATCAATATCGTAAACTCATAAAAATTTCTTACCATGCTCATATATTAAAATCATCATAGACTAATCATAGGAAAACGAGAAGCATATATCATTTCATGATTCTAGGAAACTCATCGGATCAGAGAAAACAATGTGAATAAATTATATCGCACGGTTCTAGGAAATCCACCGAACCGAATATATGTATTATACGACCATAGGAAACCCATTGGGCCAATAACCCTATTAGCATGTAAATAACTCCGTAGACCATTGTTTATGCTAATATATGGGCAAAAATATCAATTTCTCGTAAAATACAAATTTCTGTAATATTTCCAACTATTTTATCATTAAGAAAACAAGACACAAATATATCCGTAGACCATTGTCTATGCTAATATATGGGCAAAAATATCAATTTCTCCTCAAATACAAATTTCTGTAATATTTCTAACTATTTTATCATTCAAGAAATATATATATATATATATATATATATATATATATATTGTCCTAATATTTACCCTAAATAATTATTTCTCAATTTTATATTCATCATATAAATCCATTTAAAGAAAAATTTCATTAAAATCATATTTTAAGCATTTAATAGCTAAAATTATAAATTACTGTATAGACCTCAACTATCATGTTAATATCTGCCAGCTTCTTTTCCCAATCCGTCTTCAGCGCCGGTCTTGTAGATGCGTCTAAAAAATAAATAATTTCTAATTAACTGCATTGCCATTTTTAACATTATTCTATTGAATATAAAACTCATTAATTACTTCTCGCTCTCTCATATATTATAATTTCATATCGATATTATTTTTCTTGCTACACGCGTTTGATGCGTAATCCGAGACTTTGATCACCTCACACGCTTCCCGCGCGAGAGAAAAAATTTTCCAATATTATTTTTTTATTTTTTCTCCTTCAAACTATTTTTCTCCTTTTATTTTTATTTTCCGTTTTTCTCCAAAAATCCATTTTTCGACTAAAAAATTCCTATTAATTCAAAAAATGCTTTAAAAATTCCAAATAAATTCATGTAATCACTTCAACCAATTTTCTTGCATTTTCCATTACCAATTTCACCAAAATAATATTCGATAATTTCCAAAAAAATTTTCAATAATTAGGCCAAAAATCCAAAAAATAACCAAAAATTCTATTAAATATTTCCTCTATTCCAAAAATTATCTTCCACTTCCAAACACTCAATTTTCATCATTTTAAGGCACAAATCCTTCAGAACAATTTTTCAAAAATTTGGCTATAATTATGAAAAATTTCTAAAAATTATTTTCATCAATTTTCACCATACTCATCTTCTTCAAATCTCATTCTACATATTTTCCATTTTTATTTAATTTTTCCATAATTTTTCTACAAAACTCTAATTCTTCCTTTTCACAAATTCAACATCAAACATATCACCAAACCAAAATCCATTCAAAATAATCATTCAAATCAACTTAAATCTATGGAAAATTAAAAAAAAAATGAAGAAAATCTCACCTCTAATTTTCTTGGAATTTTTGGCCAATATATGATTTTCCTCAAAAATATTTTCTTCAATTCTACTTAATTTTTTTATACCTCCTTATGCTTGGATGATGGTAATTTGTGAGAGAAACTTGAAAGAAATAAAGAAAAATGGCCAGTGGTCGTGCAAAAGAGAAGAAGAAAATGAGTTGTTGAATTTTTGTCCATTTTTTACTTTATATACTTTTTAATGCTTAATTAAACTTAATTCTTGCACCAATTGGTTAATTAAAATAAATCAAGAAGATATTTTGGATTTTATCCAAATTAATTTAAAAGAACTTTGACTTTATATTTTTTTTCACTAAACTTTCAATTTTTCAATCTAGTACTTGAATAAATTTATTTTCATAAATTCCATATCCCAAATGACCGACCTTATCTCTTAAATTGAACATAACAATATTCTTAGAAAAATTTTTTCTTCAAAATGGTTTTCCCGATTTTGCAGAACAACTGCGGGTACGAAAATTACGTTTTTGAGATTTAGTCATTTTTCTAAATCATGCCTGTAGAAATTTGTCTGTAGTCCGATTTCTAAATTATCAGTTTTAAAAATCTTAGAATTCAATTATAATCACATTAAAAGAAGAAATTAACTCTTAATTTTTCTGTGGAAGCAGCCATATTTTAGACCCCTAAAAGGTATATTTATATGCCTTCTAATCCAAATTAGAGATGGTGAGTTAAAACCCTAGGTTTTGTGTCTTGTTTGAAATAGGACATTGTTGAATTGCAGGTCATTGTGCATGTGATGATTGATGAGCTTTAGGCCTTGGGTGTGTAAAATATGTCAAGCCATTAATCGTGTGTGCAACGGTCATCGCGCACACAACGAATAAAAACTGCCTAGCTTCTATCATGCACTCGACAATCATTGTGCACGCGATGAACAAAAGCTCTCAAACCACTGTGACACACGTGACAAGGAGTTTGCCCCAAAATGCAAAACTCTTTTGCACACTTATCTCTCTCATATTTTGGATCACATCCAAAACTCATTTTACATTTTCTTCATTCCCTCTATGTGTGTGAGTTATTAGGTTCCTTGTTGTGTTGGCCACTCAGATCAATACTTGATCTCGAGCAAATCATGAGTAATATCTAGCAACACATCATGACCTCCAATTGACTAGAAAGTCGGCAGTCTAACTACAAACTTTTTCATAGACAATAATTCGTACAATTCGTCCTTTCATCTTTATTATACCTCATTCAGTTCAGTGCATGGTCTAAGTGTCAGCTCTCACTAGACTGATTACGTCACATCTAGTCCAAGTGATGCTAGTTCTTGTCCTTAAGACTCATTACTTTATAAGATATATCTTCGAAGACTATCTTCAAGACATGTCGACTTTGGCCAAAATTTCACGAGTAATAATCGCGACAAACGGTCGTGGGTATACTCTTTTTCTATTAGGAGTAGTGATCCTTTATTGGTTACTCAACTACATTCGAATACCTCAAGTTGTACCCAATCACCACCTTATGAGCGATCTCGCCTGAGGCAATAAGGAATGAAAACAAAGTACATAATCAGTATTCAAGATAATCTTGAGCACCTCAAACCTAAGGATACTTGCACCATTGCTATGATGAGACTATCATTGACATTTGAATAGATAATCCATATGATTATCTCATGGCAGGTCATCCAATGTACTTGGCTACTCTTAATAAGCATTCATATGTTAACTCTAAACATCTCATATCTATAGTTTATGAGATCAACTACTTGATCCAATCAAGGAGTATAACATGTGCTAGTTTATTCAGATTAACAATATCTCATCTTGTTAATCATATGACTAGGAATCATTTAGATATGAATACAATTGCACATGATAGGAATCTCACAATCATGATCTCATCATGATTTTCTTCATGTTGTGTTTCATATCATGGAATTTCATTAATTAGTTTAAGATCTACATATTTCATATGCAAATGAATGCCAATATAATAAAAAAAATATCATTTTAAATGTGTACATTAATTGCCTAAGGTAATTGCCTTTAGGACACATCTCTAACACATTATGCCAATCCAATACATCAGGCCATCCAATATAGCATGAAAATGGCGTTATGGATTGAAAAAAGACAAAAATGATGTAGTTTCTACCCTCTCCAATCAGTGCCAAATTTAACACTAAACATGACATTGGCTACAGTAAAATGTTATATTTAGTGTGGTGCTATACACGCGCTGTTTCACTTCTCTTTTTTTTTTTTCCTTTTTTGTGTTAAGAAGAAGAAAAGAAAAGGAGTATTTGGTTTTTGGTACCAATTTCTATCTGTAAGATGGAAAAAGACGGAAGAAAAAGATAATGTTTAGGCATTTTCACCCAAAATAATAAATATTTTTTTTATTTTTTTAAAGGACTAGTAGTTTTTAAAAATGATGCCCTTTAAAAAAAACCTAAATTTTATTCTTTTTAATTTAATAGGTGAAGAAATAGATAAAATATTATTTTTGATGAAGAAATTGTGTTATAAATTTGAGATAAATTTAGAGGAAATTTTACTAATAACTGTCTTTAGAATGTTTTTTTCAATTTTATTGGCGTTTTTCTGTTTTTTCAATGTTCACCGTTTTTATTTTCATTATTTCCAATTTTTTACTTTTTTCTTTTCAAAGAAGGCAATTACTGTGTATTTGGCAAAAGTTCTCATTCAATTGAAAAAGAAATGATATTTTCTCATCTTTTAAACATGGATTGAGAATTTTATTAACTTGCATGACCACCACTTATTTTTATGCATGTATTTATTTATTTTTAATCATTATTTAATTAACTTAATTACCAAAGGAAATAAGTAAATTTGTATTTAATTAATTTAATTGCCAAAGTAAACATTGGATAAATTTCAATTTCCAAAAAAAAAAAATGTAAACTTGTACTTAATTAAATTAATTACGGTTATTTATCTTGTTAAAATTTGGGTAAATCTTTGGTAATTTTTAGTTGAGAAATTGACTGGATGTAGTTAAAGTTTAGGTAAATCTTGGGTAATTTCAACTTTCACTAATTTTCTGGTAAACTTTAAGCTGATCTCTAGTAAATTTTGGATAAGGTTTGGATAAACATTCGGTAAAACTTGGATATACCTTTGGAGGCTTAATTTTATCAATGATCACTTAACTTTGATATTATTATAGTAAAATTATATTTTTTTTGTTCCATAAAAATCATCTAACTATGGTTTAGTTTCAATAAAATTATTTCCGGCGATTTTTCAATAATCAATAACCGGAAAAGTTGTGTTAGCATCTTAGTTGATACATGAAACATGTCACATTACTATATAAGTAAAATATAATACCATATATACTTACAACTCAACATTCACGTTAGTACAATAAATTAAAAATGATGCCAACTTGGATACCAGAGCTCTATTTGATATATACAATAACATTTTATTTGACCTATATATTGACGTGACGTATCTCATGTGCCAATTGGGATGTTAGAACGATTTTTCCAATTATTGATTGCTGAAAAATCACTAGAAATGACTTTACTGAAACTAAACCGTAGTTAGATAAATTTTGTGGGACAAAAAAAAATTATATGACTTTACTGCAATAATACCAAAGTTAAGTGACCATAGATAAAATTAATCCAAATTTTGGAAAATTTTTTGGTAAATCTTGTGTAACTTCAATTTTTAGGAAATTAACCCAAAATTTGGGTAAACCTTGGGTAACTTTAACTTTTATTAATTTTTTGGTAAATCTTGATAATTTCAACTTTTATTAATTTTCTGTTAAACCTCAATTAAATCTTAGGTAAATATCGGGTAAACGTTATGTACATTCTAAGTAAATCTTAAATAAACATTATGTGACGTTAAATTTTATTAATTTTGTAGTACACCTTTGGTAACATTGAGTTTCAGTATCTTTTGTTGGAAAAAAATGTGATTATGAGCCATTTTAAGAGGATTATTCGGGTGGGTCCCACAACTTGGTTTTGGGAAAAAGACCCGGATATATGTTCCTTGACATGAGGACTATGAATTAATGTATTCATATGCTCAAAATGGAAAATGTGTGAATAGAAATTGAAGCTCAAAGTAA
>CATIWF010163722.1:0-14002 GCA_949630135.1 Balakata baccata
AATTTTAAAAGAAAAACTAAGCTAGCCCAATGAAAGGCCCATTGTACTAGTGAGCTCCGGCCCAAAAGACCCACAATTTCTCCCACGTTTTCGTCTGGTTTCTTCTCCGAGCAGATGCTCTGGTCACTCGATTTTTTGTAAGAGAAGAAGAAATTTTCCTATGAATGACATATAATGCAGGCACGGCTTCTGTTGGGACCCATCCCCTCCGCAATCGATGGCTCCGGTGCCTTATCCTCCTTCTCTTCCTCCTCATTTATCGCCGGAGTCCACTCCCCTATTGGTCCAGCGTGCAGCTGGGCGCTTCATCGTAACCGTTCGTAACCTCACCGTAAATGGGTCTCCTTCGTTGTTGCATCGTAGTCATCATGGACGGCCGTCAACGGCGAGCAAGACCACTACGCAGTGCTAGGCATCGAGTAGTTGAGCGAGTAAATAAAAAATAATAATAAGCTTGTGAAATGTTACACTGTTATGGTGATTAAGTAAAGTTTCCACCTACGAGGTACATTATCCTGCTTTCTTACTACAGAATTCCTAATATGATACATGGTTGTGGAATATGTATATTATTGAATTGAATACTATGATTATATGATTTGAAGGCTAGAATAATTATGATCATATGTACTACTAAACTTTCAGTAGTTTAACATATGGATTTTCTTGGATGCAGGTTTGGAGTCGTAGGTTAAGTTGACCGAAGAAAATATCCAGTTGTCAGAGCAAGATCAGTTCGGAGTCGGTTGCTCATGTATTTTCTGTTATTTTATTCTTCATTCATTTATGGATAGTTGGAGAGATTTAACAAAACTTTGATTAATTCTTCATTATTATTAGATTTTGTGGACATATATAATAATTTGTGCGTATTTAGCCCTCGAGTTGGATTGAAAATCTTTTTTAAGGATGATTGCATTATTCAGACATGTGATAAATATTCGGCATTATATATTGAGTTAATATAGGTTAATGAATGAATATGATAGTATGACATGATTAACAATTTGAAATCACATAATGGATGAGAATGAATAGATATTGTGGGTATCATTATCTTGTATAGTAAAATTAAATCCACTGGAACGGTGTTACAAGTACACAAGAAGTAGATATGATGAGGTCATTAGAAATGCTGCAACACAATTAGTTTGTAATTTTTTTCTTTGGTCTTTTTTTCTTCTAAAAAAACTTTAATATTAATTAGAGTTCCTGCAACTTTTACTGCTATGACTAGCAGAGATTTTTGGCTGCAGAAGCACAAACGGATTTAGGCATGACTGCAGTTGATAAAGACCATGTTTGTCATTGCATTTTTGAAAAAAAAATTATATTTTTTATTTTAGTTTTGAAAACTACTTTTGATAGAAGCAGTTAAATAGATATTTTTTTTTTTCCAAAAATAGATTTGTAAAAAGTAATTTATAAAAAATTAAAAAAATTAGTCAATTAAATAAAAAAAATTCAAAACCTGCTTTTAGCATTTTCAACAGCAATTCTAAACACTCCCAAAAAAGTGGTGGAGAAGGTCTGTTGTATTTTTCACTTTAGGCGTATGTGTCCATGTTGAAGAACTACTTGAGCTATCCTCTTTTCTTCTGGTCTTTCTCATCAGTGAGGAAGTTTTCAGTTACATTTTAGAACTAGCACATTGTATCAAGTAATATGTAGCATATATGACTGTTACCCTCTTCTCTTCTGGTCTTTCTCATCAGTGAGGAAGTTTTCAGTTACATTTTAGAACTAGCACATTGTATCAAGTAATATCGCAGGGCATATGAACATGCCAATAGTCAGGATACGTTTGAGGTATGAACTTAAAATGATATTCCATCCAAAGGAGTTTAACAAGCCTATGCATATGAAGTAGAATCCTCATTCCTGGCTGCATGTCTCTAAAATCAACTCTTTTATATGCGCGTAACTGAGAGCACCCTAATCAGGCTACATGGATTCCTAAAATATACTTCAAAAGTCCCCCACATGTTTTTTTATTTTACGAACCGATGCTACCTAAATATTTCGCATATGGGCACTCTGCTTTTGGGTCATGCATGCTATTGATTATTGTAAGCTCATTTTAACATTCTAATGTATAAAAGAACACACCAACTGCATTTGATTTCAATGCCTCTCTGATATTGTCTCCATTCCAAGCAGCTAATTGCAAAACCTGGAATTGGATATCAAATGACGCCATTCATGGTGAAAAAAGCAAGTGATTGGTTCGACAAGTTCCTCAAGCGTTGATGGTATTCAGTTATATCGTCTTCCCATGAATTATCTATGTAGTTAAGACGAGTATCTACATTATTTAATAAATAATATGAAGTTTATCCAGCGAGTTAGAATTCATCATAATTTAAATTTGGTATAATATTACTTTATCATAATATTATAATTATATATCCCTTAATATATAACTATGATGAAATATATATCACATAAACTTATATCATAAGATCATTTTTTTTTCTCGCATAATATTATTTTATCATAATATAAATCCTTGTATCCCACCAGTCATTAGTTATAATAATATAAATTCATGAGGTTTCCACCATCATATAATTAAGTTTAGATCTTTCATTAGATGTAATTTAATTTCTTATGTTGGCGCATGAGAGAGGATTGGCAATATGTGAAAAATTTTAATAGACATGGTAAATTTAGTAAAATTTTGAACTATTTAAAGTTAAAATTTATCTTTCTATATGCAACGGCTATATTACAAGCTGAAAGAGGTACAAAGGGCCATGAAGTTTATGTTATAAAGTAAGGATAGGGAAAAGGATAGTGTAACACCCAAACCACATATGATTTTGAAAAAATAATAATAATAAAACAAATAACTAAACAAAGAAACATAAATGACCTAAAAATAATAATCATACCCATCTCTTTGAAAATATTTGTTTTCGCCATTTAGTTTCTAGCCTTGACTTATAGTCCACTTAACTACTTGAATTTCATTTTTGGTTCGTTATGTTACATATCTAATTGTAAAACTAAACATGTGATTTTTTTTGTTGCTAACATGACAGCTGATATGATATTACCGACTAAGTTAAATATTTTTTCTTATCACGTAGCATTAGGAGACTTCATACATGTTTTACGGATTTAAAATGGGCAAGATGGACGAATGCAACATATTGACCCATGCATGTTTAAGGAAAAGCCGGAGATAATCATAAATGCTGTGCAATGTCGTTTTGTACCTGGGTTAGTTTTGGAAATCCATTGTACTTACTATATATATATATATACGGAATAGTTGAAGGGTTAAAAATACTATTGATACAAAAACTTTAATTTATTGCAATTTAGTATCAAAATTTTTATAAATATTATAATTTAGTACCTAAATCAAAATTCCAGTTAAATAAATAATGTTTTTATCTATTGGCATGTCAATATGGCAAATTGAGGAATCTTTGAAAGAGCCAAACGCCAAAATTCAAGATTCAAGGAATTGAATGACTCACTCGGCTCATATCTCAATTGGTTTATGAGAACATAAGAAAGCCATAGCTGGAGTTGTACTTACTTCTCGAATGCAGAACAGAAAAATCAAAATATTGGCTAAAGTGGTTTTCCTTCGCATTTTCCATTTTCACGGCTGTTTGCTTAAAGCTAAGACTGACTTTTATAAGAGGAGAATACAAGAAACAACAACAGAAGCTAAAAACCAAACGAGGCAGTAACGTTAGAACGAGAAATGCTATAAACACTTCTTCATACACTTTCAATATAAAAAAGATATGTATCTCTTCACTAATAAAATATTATTAATTTTTATATTAAAAGCTAATGCTTTATTAAAAAAAAAAGACACGTCTTTTTTATATTAGAATTATACAGTAGGAAGCGCAGGAAGAAATGTTAGTATTTGGTAGCACTCCTCGACGTTGAATTGCAGTGGCACAGGACAGAAAGCTGTAAGAACTTCCTCAGCACATTATACTCTAGGAAAATATAAAGACAGTTGCTGGCCAATCCATGTTCCAAAATGTTAATCATTACTAATTATTATCAGAGGTTTATGAGTCTTCATATATTTATTTGAGAAGTGGAGAAGAATAGAAATTAACTGAAAGCATATTAACAAAAAAAAATGAAGATAGATATGTATAAAATGAAAAATAATAAGAAAACATTCCAAAGATTGAAATTAAGTTATCATAGCATACAAACATACCTTAAAATGCACATTTGGATGAAATATTTTTGTCAAAAACCGCACTCGAGGAGGTTGCAAAGGATACTGCTCTGGAACAGAGAAGGCAGGCTAGAAGACTCCGCCCTCTCAAGGAGTCTCTGTTGGCCTCTGTACAAAAGAGGAGACAAATCAACCCATTGAACAACTCAGCTGCAGCTTTTCTCCATATACAACTAAGCCTACCTTGATAAGATGAGCATTCCACTTAAAAATGTTGGAATAATCACAAACTAGATGTGATATCAAAATTCTGGCCAAATAAAATGATATGTTAATTTGTTGACATGTCACATTAACTGATCAATATGCTATATCATCTTTTTTATAAGAATTTTAATTTGAGTATCAAATTACAATATTTCTCAAAATTTAGTACCAATCAATAATAATTAAAAATTATGATACTAATTTATAACAAAATGATAAATTTTAGTAGAATTTGTACATTTATTCCGACATCACTTGGATGCCATGTACAGCGAGAAAGAGAAGAGGTTCAAAAAATTGTGTTTGAGAGCTTATTTAGTATTGTGTTTGAAAAAAATATTTTTCGAAACAAATTTTGTATTTTTAATTTTTTTAAATTTTGTAAACTATTTTTGAATAAAAGCAGATAAATAGATATTTTTTTGTATAAATAGATTTAAAAAAAACAATTTATAAAAAATTAAAAAAATCAATCAATTAAAAAAATAAAAAACAATTCAAAACATATTTTGAAACATTCAAAAACACACCCGAACACCTCCTGATATATAGAGTTTCTGTTTTCCTGTATCCCAATTATTTACACTCGTTTATCCTCGGACCATCTCCACCGTCCACGTTAAAAGGTCAACTCATTTTATCCACGTTAATAGGGACTCGTATACATTATTTAATAGCAAAAGGTGTAAATAATCTCTTTATAAGTTTAAGTGCACATTTTTTGGTTAATTTTAGAGATATAGTTATGCTACATAGTTCAATTTACTTTATATTATTATTTTTTATTTATATTAAAATATTAGTACGAGCAATGAATTGGTAAAATATATTTATTTTTAATATTATTTTTTTATTTATATTAAAATATTAGTACGAGCAATGAATTGGTAAAATATAATTATTTTTAATATAAATTGGATAAGACAAATAAAAATATATAAGATAAATAATATTTTTTTTAAATAAATATATACTAGATCAAAATTTTAATACACCTTTGTAATATTATTTTCTTTCTAAAAATGAAATTACCTTTATTTTTTTCATATATTAAAGTTAATCAATGTAATTAAAACTACAAATTTCATTTGTATTTTTTTTAATTTAAATGGACTCATATATTAATTAAAAATATATCAAAATTAAATAAATAATATTTTAAATAAAAATATATTAATTATGGAATATTAAAAATATAAGCTAATAAAAATCAAATTATGATTTTGGATAATTAATTAAATTATTTTATTTTTAAATAATTATTTTATTGTGAGAAAAATATTTCAACTTTTAATGTAAGTTAGAAACTTAGAATGATATTCCTTCTTTTTTTCTTTTTTTAAATCCCTACAAGTTAATCTAATTTTTATAATAAAGATCTCATAAAAAAATAAATAGTAGATTTTGAACTCAAAATTTCAACATCATACTATCTCAATCCTTTTTTCGAAAATAAAGAAATAATAATTTTATATATATTTCTACCATTTGGAATTTTACGATTAATTTTATTAAAAGCCATTCAATTTTATTTTTAATGCAGTAAAATTATAATTTTTTTCTATTCTAAAAAATTTACTGAATTATATTTTTATTTACTAAAGTCATTACAGATTAGTGGTACATGCTACATTAAATATTTAATGACACATCATATATTATATTAGACTTCTAATTACCTCAATCGAAAAATGACTAGAAATAATTTTAGTAAAATGAATCATATAATACAGTAATTTTATTAGAAGAAAAAAAAAAAAATTTGTGGATGAAATTATCCCGAATTTCTACATATGCAAGAGTCTGTTACAAATCTACAGATGTTTGCCGCCAATCTTTCAGCAGGCTGTTGTCTAATTAGAAGCCTCACGCTCTTATATCCTACTCTGCGTAGTTTGTACAATCAACGTACGCTTTCTCAGATTGTTGTATCCAACTTTGAAAATCAAACTCAATCCATGGAAACATACCTCCATCACTCACTTCACCAGCTTCCCCATTTCTCTCCCAATTTGGGGTTTCGCCCTATAAACCCTATTTCCGCTGCTAAACCCTTCAAATCTTCTATTCGAACCTCAAAGGGATTTCCATTAAAGAGTTCCACATTGGTCGTGTCTAATTCGGTCACCGATACTGGGTCTTCCACTGATGAAGCTGGCCAAAATGTAAGTGTGAGCTCAGTGACTCCCGTTTACGTTCCCACCCCTTCCGATCGTCAGCTTCGAACTCCTCATAGCGGGTAATTTTTACTTGGGATTTTTCTTTCCTTTTTTCGTTTTTTTGTTGGCATTAGTGTTAAGTTTTTTGGTCGAATCAGGTATCATTTTGATGGAACCACGAGGACATTTTTTGAGGGTTGGTACTTCAAAGTCTCCATTCCTGAGCGGAGACAGAGTTTCTGTTTCATGTACTCTGTAGAGAATCCAGCATTTCGTAACAAATTGACACCATTGGAAGTGGTACGGCATGGACCCAGATCAACTGGGGTTGGGGCCCAAATTCTTGGGGCTTACGACAAGTATATATGCCGGTATTCTCAAGAATCTAATAACTTCTGGGGAAGTAAGTTTTAGAGTCCAGCTTTTATTTCAAGGGTCATTTAAATTTGGTTTACTACCATAATTATTCAATCATCAAGTTGTTCTTGCTCACAATTAATTGTGTACAAACAATCTGTACAAGTTCACTCCCTTTAATGTCTCTTTGTGCATCTTGCTTCCACTTTGTAGTCTGCTGCTTTGAATGGATGAATTTCTCAGCTAATAATTTCTTTATATATAGGCAGGCATGAACTCATGTTGGGGAATACTTTCGTAGCTGAGAAAGGCATGCAGCCTCCAACTAAGGAGGTTCCTCCTCAGGTTGATATACATTATTTGGATTTTCTCCTTTTAAATGACAAATTCGAAATGTTCTCATTATAATTGAATTCCTCTACCTTATAACAACTTATCTTTGGGGAAAAATATTAATTAGATAGTCATAAATGTTGCTTATTTTAGATGACTGATTATGCTACCTCTGATATTGGTTTGTAACTGCTCAATTTATAAAATAAAAGTAAGGCGTAATCAAAATGTTGTTATGGCACGGATTCTTGCTAATCATACTTTGGTATAAACTGGCCCATCAGACGATCTTACATTTCAGAAATTAGCTACATAGAATATTCTAATTGTGTAGACTTCATTTGAGCTATTAAGCATGTTGCCCTTTGTCCCTTCACAGGTTCATATTGATAGATCTATAAGTTTTAGGATGATCTTCCTTCCATGAAGATAGAGCCTTTTGTTCCTTAAAAAAATAGGTGGCTTTGTCTTTGGTCATGCTTGGAGTATTATCATTAAAAATTCTGTTCTTTTTTACTAATGTAATTTGCAAATCCTGATGAGTTTCTTATACGAGAGTCATTTTGTAGGAACTAAGTAATTTAATAGTTGTTGTAACATGAATATCAGGCTCTAACTTGATCAGTAATATTTATCTCTGGAAAGATTTGTAAGATTATTCATGTTAGTAGAGGAAGGGTTTAATTCATTACTGTGAAGTAAATCCATCCAAGTCATGACCTATAGTTGTCTTTTATGTGCCAAATTGTACAGGATTTTAATAGAAGAGTTTCAGAAGGTTTTCAAGCCGCCCCACTTTGGCATCAAGGTTTTATTCGCGATGATGGCAGGTACCTTGTAATACTACTTATATCTGTAGTTATAAGATTGGATTTTGAAATCCAGAATGCTTGATCATTTGTTATGAGATGAACATTTTTCATGTTTATATGTGGGAAACCCCTATTTGTACATTGCCTTGTTCAAGGTTATGGAGAGCAAGAGGGGAATATAGTTTTGCTTTTCTTGGAAAAATATAAGCAATTCTAATTTAAGAAAAGACTTAGCAACAAAATAATATATTATTGTCAATTTGAATAAAATTGATAAAAATTGAGATCAATGTGAAATGTTGTGGAAAAAACTTGACTTGACTGTTCATTTTTGACACGCCATTGCAGGTCAGAATATGTAGAAACTGTGAGAACTGCACGTTGGCAGTACAGTACTCGTCCTGTTTATGGATGGGGCAATGTGGGATCCAAACAAAAATCTACTGCCGGCTGGCTTGCTGCATTTCCTGTATTTGAACCCCATTGGCAAATATGCATGGCAGGAGGACTTTCAACAGGTTTAACCAATCTTTTTCCTTATCACTTATCAGCAATTATAAATCATAAAAATTGTTTTATCATAATGGGCTACATTGCTTTACTATGGCTAAAGTGGTGCATCTTATATGCCTTGAACTTCTTATAAAAGACCTTGATTAGCAGAATATAGGGAAAAAAAAATTAGGGCTTCCGCATTCCATTTATGGTGCTTCTGATTTGGAGGCCATGAGGTATTCATTTGTGAGAAAACCATATTTACAGATTTTAGCAAATTCAATGCTGTAGTTCTATTTGTTGTCTGTAGTGAGTGGTGAAACTGCTATGGATATTGCATGTTTTGGGGTATAATGCCTTGGGTTCAATTGGATTGCAGGCTGGATAGAGTGGGATGGTGAAATATTCGAGTTCAAAGATGCACCTTCATACTCGGAAAAGAACTGGGGTGCAGGCTTCCCTAGGAAATGGTTTTGGGTAAATGTTCAGTTCTTTATTTACATGTCAACAAATGTTCAGCTTATTGATTGGTAATGTCATTTTTGTGCATATAGTTTATCTCGTGTAGTTGTATTCCAATTGAATATACAATGTAATGGAATTTCACCCTTGCTGTTTGCATCATACAATGGATGATTCGATTTATTCTAGCATTTGCTTAATGCCCATACTCCTATCATGTATGGTCAATTCATTTTTTCACTGCTTGGTTCCATATAAAGTATGGACAACAGTTAGAGGACACATCTCATTCAGCAGAGAGAAAGTGGCAGGAGACATTGATCTATTGCTGACATTGAGACTACTTCGCTCATTGACCTAATTGGATGCCTTATTCTTTTGATGTGCTATTTATTAATGAAACCTTTTGTGTTTTAGATATTTGTACCTTCTAGGATTCTGATAGGAGATAGATGTTATGTTGTCATGGGATAACATAATGCTAAACTATTTGAGAGTTTCCTTTCAGAAACTCACAATAGGAAAAAGCATCTCATACTTGGGAAATGGCTCAGGAATTCAAAATTCTTGACCGTTACTTGATTCGCTTTCACGAACCCTATTTCACGGTTGCAAACCATGCGATGACGGCTTTTTCAAAACCAACATTACTTTTTCTAAACTAATACAACTTTTCTTTAATCACCCAAATGGCTATAAACCACCCTTCAACACTACAAATACCCCTTATTTCATTCTTTCCTCCTCACTTTTGCATTCCTAACATGTCACATCTATCTCTCTCTCTCTAAAACCACTCTCTAGCACTCTTATCTTCAATCTTTCATCTCTTCTTCCTTTTCCATCATCCTTAGCCAACTCAATGGCCCCCAAGACCCATGCCTTTAAGGGTAAGGCACCATCCTCCTCTTCTCAAGGCCGAATTAACACCTATGAAGACATTTAGAGGAGATGTTCCAAAGAAGAGAAGACTATATATCAAAATCTTTGTGGAAAGAACTTCATCACCAACAAGATGTTGGATGTGGATGCTATGGAGAATCTTGGGCTCAAAGAGGGACTTTTGCCTACTTTTGAAGTGGTTAGGTGGACCAAATTTATGCTACCTGACATGGATGGTCATGACCAACTTAGGAAGAATTTCTCTCTATATTGGAAGTGGAAAAGAATGCCAACAACCCTTTTAGCCACTATGGAATTCGATTCCAAATTTTTTGGCAAAGGTATGAACTTACCAAACACCAATTTGCTTTCATCTATGGCTTTGAAACCAAAGGTCTTCTCGATGATATCCAAATGGACATGTCTTACTACTAATTTTGGCAAACCATCTCCATTGAGAATCACCTAAACAAAATTTCCAATTCCAAACATATTAAATATTTACTTCATTTTTTCCTTCACAAAGTTATCACCTTCACGATCAATGCTAGAGGTGAAAGCAACGAAAAAGTCACCAATAAAGACTTGTCTTATCTTTTATGTGCACAAAAAGCCAATAAACACTGCCCCTCTCCTCTTTGACAAGTTTGTGCATATGGCCAAAACAAGAAGAGGTGTTATAGGTATCACTTCTCAAATCACCCTTATTGCAAAATAGCTAATGCTCATTGTCAATGAAAACACACACCTTTTTGAGATTAACCGCTAAGTTTAAGAACTAACTTGACATCACTTATCTCCTTAATGACAAAGCCACAAGAAGGGTTAGTAATAATGGTTTCAAATATGCCATGGGAGTTTAGAGGGCTCAAATGTCTTCACAAGTTATTTCTAAGAAAAGAGCAGGGCTTTCCCTTGGAAAAAGTTAAGTTCAAGAGGAGGAAGAAGAACCAAGGCCTCAAATGCTACCTCAACCTCCTTTTATACAAGATATCTATAGCTTGCAAATAAGGACATTTGAGATGATGAAGCATCTCCATCTAGACTTCCAAGTGATGCAATGCCACATGGGTATGCAAGTTTGTCCCATCAACTTTGATGAGGATACACCAATTGAGCGTGAGCATGCACATGAAGATGGTGATGAAGAGGAAGATCAAGGCCATGAGAGTAGATGATGCCTAGGCACTTACCCATCATTTCTTTTGTGATCTTTTTTGTTTCCTTTATTTTGTAGTCTTAAGTGTGTGGCACGTGATCTTTTATGATAAAAAAATTAGTTTGTTTTGTAATCTTTTTCTATCAATTTATGAATTTTCTGACCGACCTAGCCTCCTTTTCTCTAGGTGATGTATTCAATTCAGTTGTTGATGTGTGATTGCAGGTTCAATGTAATGTCTTTGAAGGTGCAAGTGGAGAAGTGGTTTTAACTGCAGGTGGTGGGCTGAGGCAATTGCCTGGACTATCTGAGACCTTTGAAAATGCTGCCTTGGTATTTGCCGCAAGAATACCTAAACTGTTTCCCTGCCTTTTTTTTTTTCAATTCAGTAAATCCATTTCTTCTAACAAATTGATTTTTTTTTTTCCCATGAAAGAAGCCAAAAAAAAAAAAAAATGTCTGTGTATGTACTCTGATTCCTGATATGTAATTGTTAAGACACATCGGGCAAACTCTTTTACCTTTGGGTATACCCTGATATGTTTACACTTTTTCTGAAAGCCTGACATATGCTCACTCTTAACCATTGGAACTATCCTCTTTATTGAAACTATCCTACATTTTGATGTCTACTGGTGCAGATTGGAGTGCATTATGATGGGAATTTCTATGAATTTGTGCCATGGAATGGTGTTGTAAATTGGGAAATTGCTCCATGGGGTTACTGGTTCATAACTGCGGAGAATGAGACACATTTGGTAACAATTGCTCCTTTTCTGCTTCCTAGATGATAGTACTAAGCGACTCACTTCAGAAACCTACTTCTCACAGTGAGTCTCTTGGGAATTTTGATATTTTTCTTCATTGGCAAATTTGAAGCCTATTCTAAAAGCAGGAAGCACATTCTGCACAATTCTACAGAACCCCTCGAGTCTTTTCTGGAAGAACGTATATGTGAGGTTAGAGTTTTCAAATGGACGTTTAATTTATTGTTTCCTGGCAGGTTGAATTGGAGGCAACAACAAAGGATACAGGAACAACATTACGTGCTCCAACAGTTGAAGCTGGCCTTGCTCCAGCTTGCAGAGATACTTGTTTTGGCGATCTGAAATTGCAAATATGGGAACGAAGATATGATGGCACTAAGGGGAAGGTGCATTTTTTGTTTGCATGCTTATCACATCTCTTGAATAGCATTAATTTGTCTTAATTCATGCATACAACCCTAACCTCAGTGATGACTGAACTGTGCCATAAACTGGACCAGCTACTGTAAAACGTCATATTCTCAACTCTTGAGATTCTTTCTCTTACCATTTTGGTTTACAATCATGCCTGTATGTCACTAATCCTACAATTTTGTGGCTTTGTGCGCTTTGAATTTGTGTTAACACTTAGCCCTTTTGATATTCAACACAGTAATTGGGTAGGATGTTTTCAAGGCTATTATGGAAATATGCCGCATTCTATGAAAGTGCGGAAGAATCATTGCTTATTTGATATATCTATATGTCTGAATTTGCTGACCATGCAATTATAACTGATGTCTCATTAACTTATGCTATTAATTTATATCTATATTTGTTAAGCAATAATTAGTTTTACTCTTGATAAATTTAGACCTTTCATCCTTCATGAATCTCAACTACTGGTTGGGCATTGTATGGCATTTCAGTTTTCTGGAGTTAATGTCTAAACATGGTGGAAAAAATGCCAGTTTTTGGGGCATGTGGAAGACTTCTTACATCATGGTTTATATGTTTTTTATATCATATTAATGTAAAGCGCATTCTTTTCTTTTTGTTTTGCAAGCTTCCAACTAGGTTTTGGACTTGCAATACTCTGAAAAAAATGCATTCCAGTTTTTGTTTCACTATTTATTGAAATGTCGATAGTCTCACGCTTTTCTGCTTTGTTTTATCTTCAGAAAATATTGGATGTTACAACTGACATGGCAGCTGTTGAAGTGGGAGGAGGACCATGGTTTAACACCTGGAAAGGGAAGACGTCTACGCCTGAGGCTCTCAACCGTGCTCTTAGAGTTCCAGTGGATGTAGATGGGATATTCAATTTTCTTCCACTATTCAGACCACCTGGTTTATAGGCAGTTGGTCAGTGCTTTCATTCTACAAATTAATGTTCTTTTGCAGATAGAGAGAGAATAATGGCCTAATGTGCCATGATGATACGACCTGTTCTTGCATGTCAAGATAACCAAAATTTCCATGCCATTTTTCATGCCAGCTATCTTCTAGTAAAATTTTCATGGCAAAATGTACTCATGTAGCTGATCGACCTTGTCCTTTTGTACAAGTAATTGCTCCTTTTCCTTTAACTCTTCTGAATGTGATGTTTATCCGATCTCTATTTTAGCTATTTACGAAAATTATTGTTGCTTTTGTTGACGTATTATTGCTCTTTTGGATATTGACATTCATAGCGTATCCTAGAACCAAAGAAAATTAATTTGAAGGCAAATTTGCTGCTAATTATGAAATCTCAGCTCCCAATTATGAACAATATCTTAAACCTTAACAACTAGCAATCATCTAGGGCATTATCATTATCATCTCTTTCACCTCGACAAGGCCCGTAAACCTTGCAACAAGGAAGATAATACAAGAAATTAACCAAGCTTAAACTGGCTAAAAGCCAGTAATAATAATCATAGTGACCCTTGTTAATGTTGTTTGCAACCCAACTCTCCTGTCCTCCTCTTTTACTCAAATTATCAACAGCATATATTATAAAACTCGCCACCAAGTTCGCAGCCGACATTCCCATCTCAAAAAGAGTGGTTGCTACTGCAGACATGCATTTTGGTAATTCAGTGTAGTAAAACTCATTCTGCCCAATGGCATTGAATGCCTCTGCAATTCCACCTAGAAAAAGATATGGCAATAACCACAGTGCA
>CATIWF010163727.1:0-53228 GCA_949630135.1 Balakata baccata
GATATATATATATATATATATATATATATATATATATATATATATATATATATATATATATATATATATATATATCTAAACTCAGATGATCTTGAATTATCTATAGGCCCAATCCTAGCCACAAAGATTGGATTGAGCCTGAGGTAATCCTATTTACTAAAAAACAATTAAAATTTTTAGTTTTCAAGCTCCCACTGGCTTATTAAGAAAATTTTGGGCCTTCACAATTCTGTGTTTCTCCAAATTACATTAATTATCCTTGGCATATCAATGCAATATTACAAAAAATAAAGCTTGCAGATCCAAAATTTAAATAAATAAAATTACAATCCAAAAATGAAATACAATTATATTGGCTTTCCTAAATCCATGATCATCCTACATGCCCAATTACAATAAATAAATAATCAAATTATATAGATCCATTTTAGCTTTTTAATTTAATTGAAACTCTTTCAATTAAATTATTTTAAATTTAAACTCCTTTGAATTTAAACTTTCCCTTAAAATCTTATTTCAAATGATGTGAATTGATTGAGACTTACCAAAATTAATTTTATGTAACATTTACATAAAATACAAATTAAAATATATAATTCTCACTATTTCACTAATCACATAACTGTTCATGCACTGTGCGTAGCACTGTTTATGAACAGTATTTGGAACTGTTCACAGGTACAGTTCATTTTTTAAAAAAAAATTTATAAAATAAATATTTTATGAACATAATGCATTTTCAATGCAATATGACCAAACTTGCAATTGAAAGCCTAAAAATTGATTTTTTTTCCTTTTTTTTAATTGCCCAAATGGATCAAATACCAATTATGTGAAAATGGTGTGGCTTTGATATCACTGTGAGTATAAACATATAAACGCAGCGGAATAAAATTATAATCATTCATAAAATTAAGATTCAAAACTAAACAAACAGTATTTCACAATTCTTGTGAAATACAGATTAGACTATTTTTTATATAATCAAGTGTATAAAAATAATATATTGAAAATTACCTCTTATAGTGTAGAAATCCAATCAAAATTGATTCATAGCTATTTAGCTTTCTAAGTGTAGAGCATCTAGTTTGTCCACACCAAGAAATAGGAACAACAATAGTAAACCTTTTTTTTTCTAAAAAATATGATAAAAACCTTTTTCAATTTTTGTAATTTTTTGAAAATACGTTATCTGTATCTTCTGATAGATGATAATAAAAATAAATAATAATAATCCCTATTATCTTTTCCAAAAAAATAATATATATTATTTTAAATAAGAGATATAATCTAATTAAATCTCCTTTGATAAGTTGATATAACTTAAAACTTTTTCAAAACTTAATCTCTAAAAATAATTATAGGATATTTTGGGTATTTACTAACAGCTTTCACGGTATTAAATTTTGTCACTTTATTATAATTTAGTAACAAAATTTTTAATTGTTACAAATTGGTACCGAAACTTTAAAAAGTGTTGTAATTTGGTACTTCAACTCAATTTCTAGTGCCAGAAAGTCTTTATGGTATGCCAAGTCACACAAACATCCATATTAGCATTTCTACTAGCAAAAATAACCACTAAAAACTATGTCATTTAAGGGTTTTAAATGATATGTTTTCTTTTTTTACCTTTTAAAATACTTAAACAACGTTGTTTTATTTTTGCAAGTAGAAATGATGATATGGATGTTTATGTAACGTGACATGATATGTAGACTTTCTGATACTAGAAATTAAGTTAAGGTACCAGATTGCAACATTTCCGAAAGTTTTAGTACTAATCTGTAACAATTAAAAATATTTGTACCAAATTATAATAAAATGACAAATTTTGGTACCATTTGTATAATTAACTCTGCTAAAAGCAAAGAGAAATTAAGAAAAAAAAGAGAATTTTCCCACAACATTAACACATCACAAGAAAAAAAAAAGAGAGAATAGATCCAGCAAATAATGGCAAATAACTTCAAAATACTCCCACATTAGATACAATGTTAATAAAAACAATCCTCAGTTAAAAGAAAATTAATTATTCAATGAGTCGAGTGGTTCATCATTTATAAACTACATGTTCATCATTTAGAACTTGTAGATTCATTGTTTAGAATTTATAAATTTATCATTTAAAATCTATAGATTCATCATCTATAACTTGTAGGTTCATCATCTTTAACTTACATGTTCACCATCTATAATTTAGATGTTTATCATATATAACTTATATGTTCATCACCTTTAACAAATAGGTTCAACAATTACAATTTAGGAGTTCATCATCGATGACTTATAGATTTATAATCTATTTGTATTGATGTGTCTATTTTTGTTATAGTTTTGTAGGTATTTTTAGTTGTTTAGATTTACTATTTTATGTAATTTCTTGTTTGATTTGATACTTAATTGTGTGTGTGTTTTTTTTTATTTATACTTTTAGGTCTTGAGTGGTAGAAAGAAATGTGAGGAGCATATTTTAAAGGTTGAATTGAGTTGTGGAGATGTTTTTGGTTGTGAAGGAGACCATTGGAGCTGTTTGAAGAAGCAAGAAGTTGCGTGTTGGAAGAAAAGATCACCGCGGGCAAGTGACAGACAGTTCGAGCTCGTGACAAGGAGAAGATAGCAAGCTACTATTACATATGTGATAACTAGTGCAAGCACATGACGCCTGGGCAGGAGAGAAACAAGTATTTGTCATGACCTCATGACACCTGCAAACACAGCATAATCGCACCCCACCTTTCCAACTTCAAATTTAATTAATTATTTTGCAGTTTTTAATTCTTTAAAGGGAAAACAATAAATTTGGGAGTTAAACTTAGTTTAGGACTCTTAAAAACTATTTATTTCGTCTTTTTCTCTAGAATTAGGGTGAGCCACCATTATCAAGCTTTAAACCCTCTTCTCTTTGCCTTCAATTTCTAGCAGTTTACTCTTTGTTTGGGGATTGTTGGGTTACCTTGAGGTTGATTGAACTCGAAGATAAAGGATTGGAGACCAACCATCTCAAAGCTTCGAATTTTATTGATGCAGGGGAGCCTCCTAGTCTTTCTCTTCTTAACTCTAATGTAATATGTGGTTTGAGACTTGATGGTGGATTGCTTTGTTTAGAATCAATGTTAGGCTAAATTATTTTTGGATGCTTACTTAGCAACCCAATTTTGTATGAACTCCCTTCAATTTTATTAGCCACTAATAATTGAACTATGAATGAAAATGTTAAGGTTTGATTATTAGACACATCATCTTTAATCTAACCTAAAATTTGGATTGAACATTAGTTAATTTATGGGTTTGATTAGTTAATGCATAAGGTGATCCCTAGAAAATAATGATTTTGTAAACTTAATGTTTAAGAGGGAAATATTGAATTGGGGGAGGGAGCAAAACTGAGTACCTATTTTAATTCATTGATTTCATTCATTAATTTAATTTATAGTTTAATTACATTAGTCTTTAATCAAAAATCAAATCAAACAAAATAGAGTGCTTTGGTTGCATTTCGTGCATATTGGTAATTAAAGTAGTTAATGATTTAAACTAGTGATTCCTTGTGAGATTGACTTTGGGGTACACTTGCCAATATTACTTTGGCTTGTGCACTTGCAGGTTATACCTTAAGTTTACATCAAGTTTTTGGCAGTATTGCTAGGGAATTACTAATTAGATTCTTAATTAGTTTTGGTTGCCATACTGTTTTGTTGATTTGCATTGTTTTATGCGTTTTGTTATTGTTTTTCTTTTAGGTACTGGATTTCTAATTTAAATTTTATGCCAAGTACAAGTAAGAGAATAAAGTCAGGAGATTTGTCCATTCAAAGGCCATATGAGCTGAGGCTTAGAGTTCAGAAATCCCTAGAACAATCTTTTGAGGAGAAAGAAGAGTTCCTGAGTTGATTGTTGAAGAAGAGGTTGATCATATAGAAAAAGCCATAAAAGTTCCACCTTAGGACTAGAATCCACCTAGTAAAGCAATAACAACTACACGAAGGTAGCTGGCTATGAAGGATTATGCTAGGCCTATTATCGACAATAACACTTATTGCATAGTCCTTGTTGAAGCTGCTAGAAATTATGAACTAAAGAGTGTCCATCTGAACATGCTCCCATCTTTTTATGGGTTGCCTAATGAGGACCCTCAAATTTTTGTAAGAGAATTTTATTCTACAGTCAACACCTTCCCTTTGGATAGTATAGAGGAGGACTAGTTAAGAATGAGATGCTTCCCATACGCACTAAAAGATAGGGCCAAATTGTGACTTTACCACCTAACTCTTTGCAGTATTAGGAGGAAGTATATCACAAGTTTATGTCCAAATCATATTCCTATTAAAAGATGAAGTAACTGAGGGCAGAGATTAATAACTTTTATTAGAAAGACTCATAGACCTTTCATGAGGCTTGGGATAGGTTCAAGATGTTATTGCTTCAGTGTCCCTACCATGGATATTCACTTCTAGTAACTAATCAAACTTTCTACGATAGGCTAGCTTAGCAATATCAGTGCATGGTAGACAATGCTGCTAGGGGAGCAATGTGGGAAAAGACAACCGAGGAAGTTTTTGATATCTATGAGATATTGGGAGCCAATTCCCAATAAAAGAGTGTGAAGGGGAGGAAGGTTGCAACAAATGAAGTTTATAGTGGAACTAAACTGACTTTTCAAATAGCTGAGTTAACTAAGTGAGTCAAAATGCTATTCAATAATAAGAATGCACCTATTAATGAGGTATGTAGTAACCGTAAGAATTATAGGCATGGGGCTAATGCTTGCTCTTCTTTTTATTCTTGTCAAGGAAATGATATGGAGCAAGCCAATGCCATAAATTCCTTCCAACCTAAGCAATAGAACAATCCTTATTCTAACACTTATAATCCAAGCTAAACGAACCACCCAAAGTTTTCCTAGAAGAACAAACAGCAAAACCCATCTCAGGTGTATAAGTGTAATGTCTAGTGATTTAGGCCTTGATCGTGCGTGACCTCCAACGGGCGTCGGTTCGATCGGAGTCTAAATTTGGACCCATTAAAAAATAACAAATTATAAGGAAAAATAAGTATGGATATTAGTATATGAGAATTAAAAGATTGGTGTACGAATTAGGGAAAATTTTAAAAACACCCTATGAACAAAATCGGTACTATCAAATTTATTGGGGAAAAATTTGTAATAAATAGGGAATTATTTGGTGGAAGTGGAATTTTTCATAATTAAAATTTAATAAAGATTAATTAAATAAATGGATCAATAGAAAGTGAGATTAAGCTAATTAGTGGGATCCATCAACTCTAACCCTAATATAAAAGTCAAAATTGATGGCATATTTTTCACTTATCCAAGCAAACCCTTCATCATCCTCCCCCTCCATGGCCGGCCACACCTTTTCCCTAACCCTCTATTTTTGTGTCATTTAAGCCTCTAAAAAAGTGGGGGAAAAAAGAGTTTAGAAAGAGAGATACTAAGAAACCAAAGCAATTTCACCATAAGAGGGCAAGAGAGAAAGAAGGAAATTTGGTCATCCTTGGAGAATTATCAAGGTGTGTTCTTCTTCTCAAATCCAACCTTTTTTGCTATCATTTGAGGCCCTTGTGAATGATTGATGTGATTGAAATTGGTAGATTAGGATTATATAGAGGCTATGCAACTTGTGTTGTGAAGTTTTTGTATGATGGAAAAATGATGGAATTGAGTCTTAGGTAGTTATGAATGATGGTTTTGTGGCTTGAACACTAAATAAATAGGACTTATTTGAAGGTTTATAGGGCTGTTTAGTGAAGGGGAATTTGAGGGAATGATGTATAGAAGTGTTTAATGGTGATTATGAGAGGATGATACATGTTAAGGAATGAGGGGCTATTTTGTTTGAATTTAATAGAGTGAGTGGATATTGAATATTATGAACATAAATAAGGTAAAGAAAGGAATAAATTAAAATATAGAAATGGGTAGAAAAGTATTAAGAACACTAGACATGATTTATGCTTAAATATTAGTTGTATGTGACATTGAATGAAACATTATTTATTTTGTTAAGGCTAAACAAGTGGACAAAGAAGTAGCCTCTAAGAAGGGGACAAAGGAAAGGAAAAGATCATTTAACAAGAGAAGGAAGGAAGAAAAAAGAGAAAGACTTGGGGCTATTTAGGTAAGTACTTTTTGGATAAAAATTTTGCATGATATAAATTGTGAAATTATGTGTAATGTATGTTATGCATGAGATTTGAAATGTTATGTGTGATAAATGGTTGTTTTTAGAATTTTGTGGTAAATTGGTGTATAACATTGAATTTTATATATGTGTTTATGATTTGAAAATTTTGGATATAGCATGACTACATAGGGTTATGAAATTAATTAATTTACAATAAATCCAATAAATGCCCTGTCATACATGCACTATAACAACCTTGATAAAATTGACCATAACTTAGGTTGTGGTAATTGGATTGGCATAAAACTAATTGGATATGATAGTTAACACATAGTGCTAAAAATGTTATGAAGAATATTAATTTGAAATTTGATTTGTAAGTAGATCAAAAATCGGCTACAAAATCTCAGACCTAAGTGAACCAAGAAAATTCTGTGCAAAAATTGAATGAACACCACTTGGTAATTGTGCCATAACCTTTGGTAAAAATTTCGGATTCCAGTGATTCTTTTTTCAAAATTAAGTAATGCATTAAGCTAAAAGTTCATAGCAGACTATCGAGTCTAAATCAAACTAGAAGTGTGTTGAAATTAAGGCTCAAATCCAAGGCTGAAATTTGCTATAAAAATGAAATTTGCATCTTTAGTTTTTTTTTTATTTGGCATGTTATGCATGTGTGATAATTGTTGGATATTTTAATCTTATTGGACATATGGCATACAAATATGTGATGTTGAGAATTTATAATCAATAGTTAAATATGTTGGTGAAAAGTGGTAAAAAGGAATTATTAGGTTAAAGATGATGAACCTGATATATATATATATATATATATATATATATATATATATATATATATATATATATAATTCTTATCCTATGAAGCATCACAAAGCTAGTAGCTTAGCACAGATAGTTTCCCTTGTACAGGTCCAAAGAATTTGGAAAATTTAAAATAGCTGTTAGAAGAAGAAGGAAATCCAGATATAAAGCAATTTTAAGCATCAAGTGATTTTTGGTATATTTTGTTAAAAAAACTTTGTAATGTGTAAATATAATTTTTTTTTCATGTAGAATATAATGGTGTGTGTATTGCGGATATTATGAGTATAATATTATCATAAATATATATTTAATTACAAGGTACAATTTATGAAACTTGGAGTGTAAAAAATATTTATTTGGATATTTAAATATAATTACAAAGAAAAAAAAGGAACACCAATGGTAAGAATAATAATAAATAGAAAAAAAAAATACTTATATAAGTAATTTAATCAAGAGGGTTAAGCGAGTAATGCCCACTTACCTTGCTATTCTAGGATGAGATAAGGAGGTGTTAAAATAGGAGTCATAACCTCACTAGTACCAATGCACATATCATAATCCTTAGAGAATTTTGCGCACATACAACACTCAAAACCAACTTGGACCTTTAAATGTACCTAGGAAGCCTTTACTAAGGGATAACCTTTAAAGCTTTATTGCTGCCTCACATGATAAGAGTGAGAGGATAGATAAAAGTTAGATTTTATCAAGGCATCTTTGAAGAGACTGGAAATCTAGATTGTACAGATGGCTGAGGCAGTTTTGGGGAATAGGAAGATAAAACTGCCAAGTCAACTCGAGCAAGCTATATCAGTCATAATTCTTAGAAATGGTAAAGTTTATGATAATTAATGAGGTTAATCTAAATACTAAGTTGGGTGATTTTTCTAGTGCAGGTGGAGATTATTCTGTAATTGGTAAAGAGAAGCTAGTGGATCATGAAGGGCAGAAAACAAATCAACAAGAGAACAACGAAGACGATAAGGAAAGGAAAAAGGAGGCTTTCTCTAGACTTGAATTTCATAAAGCTAAGGAACCACACAAGCTGCCTATTCCTTTTGCCTAATCGATTGAAAGAAAGTAAACTAGATAAGCAATTCAATGATATTTTTAACATGCTTTGCAATATGCAAATTAACTTACCTTTTGCTAGATATTGTTAGGAACATGCAAGCCTACACGAAGTTCTTCAAGGAACTAAATTCAAACAAGCGAAGGTATGGCAACAATGAGAAGATAATATTTTTTGAGACAGCAAGTGCAGTTCTTAAATGAGATTTACCTTAAAAAATGAAAGATCCAGGGAGTTTCATTGTAGATATCACTATGGGGGAAAGAAAGGTAGTTAAGGCCATGCTTGACTTAGACGCAAGTATCAACTTGATGCCATATTCAATATCTACTTAGCTTAGATTGGGTGAGTTAAAGCCTACTACCATGTGTCTCCAGCTTGCTGACAGGTCAATTAAATATCTTAAAGGTATAGTTGAGGACTTGTTAAACCACATTGGTAACTTAATCATACCTATTGATTTTGTTATATTGGATATAGAGACTTCTCTATTGCGGGAGAAATAGCAAACCATTCTACTTGGTAGATCATTTATGACCCTTATCAAAAAGGTAATAGATGTTCATAATGGTAAGCTTGTTATAACAATTTTAGGAGAAACTGTCGAGTTTAAGGTTTTTTATTCTATGACTTGTTTTTTTTAATCCCTCTTTTGATGAATGCTTGCATATAGATTATCTAGACTCATATGTTTATGATGTTTACCAGCAGGATAGACTAGACAAAGTGGAAATTCCTATAACTATGAATGAGACAGATGAGTCTTTGGATAAGGAAGTAGAAGAAATGCATAAAAACCTAGACTCAGTTGAACCATTAGAGGAAAACCTTCTCTTATATGGAGAGAAGAAAACAAAACCTGAACCACTTAAAGTAGAACTTAAAGAGCTCTGTTCTACTCTCAAGTACATCTTTCTAGGAGAGGGAAATTTTAGCTTTAGATCTATCTCCTAAGGAAGAGAAATCAATTATTAAGGAGTTAAGCATACTTAGGAAAGCCAATTGAGTGGGAGATTTTGAGGCATAAGTCCTACAATGTTCATGTATATAATAATCTTATAGGACAATTCCAAACTTATTAGGGATACCTAGAGACTACTTAATCCTAATATGTAGGAATGGTGAAAGAGGAGGTTCAGAAGTTACTAGATGAAGGGATCATATATCCTATATCTAATAGCAAATGGGTTAGTCCAGTTCATGTAGTGCCTAAGAAATATGGGATTACAGTTATCAAAAATGAGAAAGGAGAGTTAGTGCCTACTTAGACTACCATAGGGTGGAGAATGTGTATTAGCTATAGGAAGCTTAATGTTGCGACTAAAAATGACCATTTTCCTATCCCTTTTCTTGATAAGATTTTGGAACGTTTATCTAAGCATGATTTTTATTTTATAGTCTTTCAACTTACTATCAAGTGCCTAATGCTCTAGAGGATCAGGAGAAGGCCACATTATCTTGTCTATTTGGAATGTTCACCTTTAGGAGGATACCTTTTAAATTGTGCAATGCCCCTGCTACATTTAAAAGGTGCATGTTTTCTACTTTTTTGGAGATGCTTAAGGATTGCATTGAAATTTTCATGGATTATTGCTCTGTTTTTGGTGCTTCCTCTGATGCTTACTTGAAAAACTTGACTCTTGTGCTTGAAAATTCTATTGAATGTAATTTGACATTAAGTTAGGAAAAAAGTCATTTCATGGTAAAATAGGAAATTGTTTTGGATCATGTAGTCTTAAGTAAGGGTATTGAGGTAGATAAGGCTAAGGTAGACTTGATTGATAAATTCCCACCACCTACATCTGTTAAAGGAATTAGAAGCTTTTTAGGGCATGCAGGTTTTTATAAGAGGTTCATTAGGGATATTTCCAAAATTGCACGTCCTTTGATTGAATTGCTTGCTAAAGATGTTGATTTTGTTTTTACTAATGAATGTGTTTATGCATTTCATACCGTGAAGGATAAGTTAACTTTTACTCATGTTATTTATGGCACCTAATTGGTCACTACCTTTTGAGATTATGAGTGATGCTAGTGATATGCTATTGAGGTTGTACTTGGGCAAAGGCTGAATAGAGCTTTTCATGTTATTTATTATACTAGTAAGACCTTAGATGATGCCTAAATTAATTATTCCACTACTGAAAAGAAAGTTTTGGCTATTATATTTTCTTTAGATAAGTTTAGATCTTACTTGGTGGGATCTAAAGTAATAGTGCATACTGACCATGCAACCTTAAGGTACCTTTTGACCAAACCAAATGCTAAACCTAGACTTACTATGTGGGTTTAGTTGTTACAAGAATTTGACATGGAAATCAAGGACAAAAAGGTAGTAAAAACTTGGTTGTTGACCGTTTATCTAGGTTAATTTTTTACTTTGATATCTTATACCCTCAGAAGGCTATTGCTGAGACCTTCCCTAATAAACACCTATTTGCTGTGAACCATGAGCCTTGGTATGCAAATATTGATACCTTGGCTTGTGATATGTTGAGACATGATACAAGCTTCTAAGAAAGGAAGAGATTTTTTTTCTGTTTGTAGGAATTATTTTTCAGATGAACCATACCTTTTCAAGTATTGTTCTAACCAACTCATCAGAAGGTGTGTACCATAGGAGGAGCAATAGTGTATCCTAGCATTCTATCGTGAGCTCCAATATAGAGGTCACTTCAGTGGTAAGAAAATGGCTCACAAAGTGTTACAATAAGGTTTCTTATGGCCTTCTTGATTTAAACATGTTCATAATTATTGCTTGAAATGTGATAAATATTAGAGAAGTGGGACTATAAGGAAAGGAATGAAATGCCACAAACTTATAATTAGTTGTGGAATTGTTCGATGTTTTGAGCATTGATTTCTTGGGTCCCTTTCCTACTTCTAATGGTTATGGGTATATACTTGTTATTGTGGATTACATTTCTAAATGAGTTGAGGCTATTCCAACCCAAATTAATGATGCTAATGTGATTGTAAAGTTTGTGAAGGATAATATTTTAAGTAGATTTGGAACACCAAAGGCTATCACTAGTGATGTGGGGACGCCACTTTTACAACAAGTTATTCGAGGGGCTATGGAAGAAGTAGGGAGTTCGACATTAGATAGCAACTCCTTATCATTCTCAAAAATCCAAGTAGGTAGAGCTTAGTAATAGATATATTCCATCTTACCTCATTTACTTGTTATTATTACCATTAACTACAATTAATTCCATCTCATTTATTACCATTCATATTCCCAAATCAACATTTATGTCACACAAAGTACATAATGCCTTTGTTCTCATCAACAACCACCCTTCTAACCTCTTTCATTCCATTAAATACCCATCATCCACATGTGATTCCATTTATTTCCAATTCAACATTTTTAATAAATATGACAACTAGGCATAAACACTATCACACATGGCATTCATACAATATATCCATGAAGATTGTAAAGGAGATATATACAAACCTTTCCAAAAAGTACTTTTTCATCCACCACGTATCAAATCAAGCTCAATCTTTTCCTCGAAGTCAAGATCCTTCTTAATTGGGATAAGTCTGTATAGGCTGGAGTTTGGAAAGGCATGTCATCTCCCGATTGAGCTTAAGCATAAGGCATATTAGGTCATTAAACATGGAGATTAGTGAAGCTAGAGATGAGAGGTTGCTACAATTGCAGGAGTTAAAGGAGTTGAGGCATAAGACATATGAGAATGATAAGTTATATAAGGAGTAGACCAAGCAAGTCCATGACAAGCTCTCA
Source organism: Balakata baccata (assembly GCA_949630135.1). Taxonomy (NCBI): domain Eukaryota; kingdom Viridiplantae; phylum Streptophyta; class Magnoliopsida; order Malpighiales; family Euphorbiaceae; genus Balakata; species Balakata baccata. The sequence goes on from CATIWF010163727.1 coordinate 11,807, forward strand.
ATTTGTAAGCCTCTAGCTCCTAATGTAAAAGTTCTTTTATTTAACTCACACTTTAAACTTTTTCTAGGGAAATTAAAGGCGAGATGGGCTGGTCCATTTGAGGTAGTGTCAATGTTATCCTATGGTGCGATGGAATTGTTAAATACCACGACAAATGAAAGGTTGAAAGTGAATGGTCATCAAGTGAAATTGTACTATGAAGGCATTTCGTTGGTTAAGGAGGTGGAGAGTGTAGTAACCCATTCTCCTTGATGCAACAAATTGAGATTGTTGTGCCTAGACAATAAACATGGAGCTTCTTGGGAGACAACCCTAGTCTTAATGCATTTTCCTCTATTTTTAGCTTTTAATTTAATTGATTGAGTTTTTATTTTTGATTAGTGTCTAATTCCCATTTATCTTGTAGGAATTGTTTGCTAATAAGTATTGAAGGTGTTATTTATAGTTTTTGACTTAATTTTAAAAAGAAGTTAGTGCAAAAGGGTGTACTGGTAAAAAGCGAATAGGTTAAGTGTAGCTATTTTTCTGTAGAATTGTCATGAACTCGTGATGGCCATCACATGCGTGCAACACTGGGAGTAGCTGAAGCCACTATCATGCACCGGCATATAACACGCATGACATTGGCCCAACAGTAGCCAATCATGAGCACACGATGGGCAGTGCAACTTCATGACATCTGCTATAAGGGATGCCACTGTCACGTATGCAACACCCATCACGAGCTCATGATACTGGCATATCGAGAAACTAATTTTTTTAAACAAAACTTATTTATTATTTTATTATTCTTTATTTATTTGTTTATTTAATTTTTTAATATTATTTGGGTGCTCTAATTCTTTTATTTTACATATTTTATTCTACCTTAACCTTTCTTTTTACCTCTTTGCTGCTGCCCAACACCACTTTTCTTTCTTCTTTCTTATTTTCTTCTTTCTTTCTCCTTCCTCCAAATCTTAGCCTCAAATAGGCTTGAACATGTGTCCTCCACTCCAATCTCTCCCAAATCGATATTATCCATTCCCAATCATCCCATACCCTCTCTCTTGTTGTGATTTGACCATGGCCAGGTTCAAGAAGATGGCTCAACAACAACCTCTCGTTGAGACACGCAACGAGCATGTTGATGGAGCGAGTTCATATGAAGCTAGTGAAGAGGACTCTGAGGTTACACATAAGCAATGAACTAAGTAATGCCAAGAGATCTCACGAACAAGTGCTAGGGACAAAGCAAGTAGATTATGGGCTCCACTTCTGCACCTCCACCTCTTGCTGACATCTTAGATACATATGACGCTCCTTTTCCGATTTATATTGAGTTAGAAGGTAAAGCCTTCAGTTGTACCTTCGATAAAAAGTTTAACTTTGGGAAATTTTTTGATTTTGAATGTTTGGAAAAGTTGGGTAGTGTCTAAAAGGTTAGAGATTTTGCTAGTAAGCTAGGTTGTAAGAAATTTCAAAATATAGCTCACCCATGGTTTAAAGAATTGATGGTAGAATTCTATTCTACATTTAGCATAAATGATACCAGTAATGAGATTAAATTTTGTTTAGAGAGTTAGCCTTGCATTGTCGATTTCAATTTGACAAATGAGTTGTTTAGGTTTAACAAGACTGAGACTATGGAAATGTAGGAGTATTCAATAACAATTGACTGATGAACCTGATTTTGACACTAAATCTACGTCCAATATGAGCATTAAAGACCCCTACATAATTGTTTTTCATAAATTCTAGTGTCATCGCATTTTTGGCAAGCATGAAAATTCTAAGGTTTCCCAAATTGAGTTGTATTTATTTTGGTGCATTTTTAATAATGAGAGTGTAACACCCCATTACTCCACTCTTGAACAGTAAGGTAAGTAAGCATCACCAGCCTAATTGTCTTGAAAATTTGACCAAAGATAAACACATATATTATTATTATTATTATTATTATTATTATTATTATTATTATTATTGTATCTATTTAAAAGTTATACATATATACAAGTAAAAATTTTGCACATTCCAAAATCCATAACTTGTTCCTTGCTATTGAACATATATTTATATAAATATTTTACTCCTTATATCAGTGTTACATACCCCAATATATACGCTACATGAAAACAAACTTTGATAATATATTACAAAATTTTATCAAAATATACCAAAAATAACTTGGTGCTTTAAGCTGCTTATTGATTGGATTCCCTTCTTCTTTTGACAATATCCTAATTTCTTCGTTCCTCAAGACCTGCATGAGAGAAACTACCCATGCTGAGCTACTAGCTTAGTAATGCTTCACAGAATAAAAATCTGTATATATACATTTACATATTAATACACACCATATATATTATTCTACATGTATCATAAAAGAATTTTCCATATATTTTCACCATTTTAATTTTTAGAAGAAAAACATGTAAATAATTATTTTTCTTAGCCAATAAAATTATAATAATCTCACCATTATTAATTTTATTTACAACTATTTATTTATATATTTCACTTAAGCTTATAATACCTATGTCCGAACTCAATATAGAAATATGAAGTTATCATTACCGGCTTCATAATTATGCCATTACCGGCTTCTTAAAATAATGCAATTACTGGCTTTTTCATATAATGTCATCACCAGCTTTTAAATAATAGTGTCATTACCGGCATTAAAATTGTGCCACTTCCAGCTTTAACAATATTATACCACGCGTGCATTTTATTTTTCCCTAATTGGTGTGCCAAACTATCCACTATTCTAATTCAATGCTAAGTATGTTAGGCATTGACATTATTGTTAATATTATTATAATTATTACTATTATAATTTCCCTTTCAACACTACTCATGAATATATATATATATATATATATATTACTAATACGCCCATGAACTTTGGTTGAATACACTAGTTGATCTCTCTATTTTTAAAAATACATTATAAAATCCCTCAGGTTTAGTTCTAATACACTAGTTGGTCCCTCCTTTATTTTTGAATAGAATATTCCTTTAGTCAAGTAGAATATTCTGTTAGTCAACTAAAAAAATACCAAAAATATTCTTTTTTATTTTTTGATAAATTTGATATTTTGTTAATTAAAAAAATACAATATTAAAAATGAATGACAAATTTAACATTTAGTTTATATGTAATGGAAAAAGTTAACAGAAGAACTATATAGTGTATTAAACCAAACTTGATGGACTTTATAATATATTTCCAAAAAATAGAAAGACCAACTAGTATATATATATATATTAATATTACTTATGAAATTACCAATATCACATATTAATATATGTATTAAATGTCTATATGTACTAGTAAGATTAAATTTCTAACATTCATCACACATGCATATCATACCGCATGAAAGAGATCAAAATGCAAATCTTATGCTTATGGCAAATTTCGACCTTAAGATTGAGACTCTATTTTAGCCTATTTTTTGTTGGTTTCAAACCTTTTGGTCTTCTATGAACTTTTAGCTCATTGTCTTAGCTTCAATATACAAAAACAACCATCCAGATTTGAGTTTTCTACTAAAAGTTATTGCCATTTTACCGTAATATGTTTAGTAAATTTTTGCCCAGTAATTTTTTCTTAGTCTTCTAAATCCGAGATTTTGTGTTCTATTTTCGACTTAGATACAACCTGAATTACAACTTATATTCTCATAATATTTTTAGTAGTATGAGTTAGTTTTAATTCCAATTAGTTTCATACCAATCCAATAACCAAAATAAAAGTTATGTCCAATTTGTCAATACTTCTAGTGGCCTTGTAACAAAGTATCACTTACACTTATTACAAATTAATTAATTCCCTTTCCATATGCAACCATGTTTATGTCCAAAATTTCAGACCTAAAACACATTTATAAATCTCAATATTTCACACCATTTTAACACAAAAATTTAAAAGACTGCAATTTAATATAACACATTGCAAACCACATGCATAAAACACAAGTTTCATAAGTATATGACAGGTGGTCTTTTCTTTCCCTTTATCCACCTCTTGATGGCTACTCCTTTGTCTCTTTGTTTGGCCTTAAAATAATAAACAATATTTTATTCAATATCACATTCAACCAATGCTTATGCATGAATTATGTTTCGTATTTCTAATGCTTTTCTACCTCTTCCTATATCTTTATTTTATCATTTCTTTACCTTATTTATGTTCATTATGATCAATAGTTATTCACTCCATTCATATCAAACAAAACAACCCCATTTGTTCCATATTCTTTCTCCTTAACATTCATCATCTTCAAGTCATTAATCAACCATTAATCACTTGTAAACATCTTCCCCTTGATTCCCTATCATTAGGCAACCCCATACACATCCAAGTAAGTCTTATTTCTTTAGTTTTCAAGCCAAAAAATTATCATTCACAACCATTTAAAGCTTATTCTATCATTCCCTAACAAATCAACACTTCACAATACAAGTTCACTTAACTTCTAAATAACCATAATCTACCAATTCCAAATACAACAATCATCTACATGGGTCTCAAATAGATGGAAAAACGTTGAATTTAAGAAGAAGAAACTCACCTTGATGATTTTCCAAGGGTGGCCGAAATTCCCCTCTACTTTTCTTCCTTTTTCTTTTCTTTCCTTCCTTCCTCCCTTCTTACTTTCTAGCTTCTTATGGTGAAAACCCTTAATCACTTGTGTTTTCTCTCTCTAAACTCATATTTTTCTCTCTTTTAAGAGCTTAATAGGGTCATAAATGGGGGATTAGATGGTTATTTTGGGGAAGGGGACGACAACAAGGGAAGAAGATGATGATGGTGCATTCTTGTGACACAAAGCCTCATTTTTTAACTTTTATACTTAGGTTAAAATTTATGGGTCTCACTAATTAGCTTAATCCCTCTTCCTATTAGTTCATTAGTTTAATTAATATTGCTTAAATTTTAATTATGAGAAATTTCTCTCTTGCCCTAAATTTTTCTCCCTCTTACAAATTTCCCCCAACAATTTCAATAATACTGATTTTGTCCATAAAATGATTTTAAATTTTTTTTCTAATTCTTGCACCAATATTTTAATTTCCTAATAATAATATCCCTACTTATTTTTTCTTATAATTTATCATTTTTCCATAGGTCCAAATTTAGACTCGGTCGGACCGACATGCCCGATAATGGCTATGCACGATTGGAGCCTAAATCACTGGATGTTATAGAGAGAGTATGTTTATCCTCTTTTATTTTTCATCACTTTTTAGAGACCCAAAACACAACTAGGACTAGGGCACATTATCATTGCTTTTGTTATGCATTTTATTCAATTTGACTCACAAAAACAATCATTATGAAATGGTCCCTAGCAAGGAAAAATTATATACTATTGCTTTTTAGTGATCTAGCCTTCTGAGTCGTGATGGCTCAAAATGGATTACTGAGTCCATAATGGAGCCCCCTCATGGCTCCCCGTCTTTCCCATACCATCCCTTAGGCCATCTGGATGAACAACTGGCAATATGGCGTAGCAATAGCTCTTCACTAGATTAGATGTCATGAATACCTAGAATCAAGCTTTGAAGGAATAAGTTGATCGTTTAGAGCATACCTAGGCCCACCACTTTATTCAGTTTTAGCAACTTCTTGATCGTTACCCTCTACTACAGTGATGGCTTATTATCTTAAGGGAGTATTCTTTTGTCCTTCCTTTCTTTTAAAAGCTTTTATTTTAGTCACTGAGGATAATTAATGCCTCTTTTAAGTGTGGGGTGAGAGTCTTATCTCTTAATATGCATGTTGTGTTTTTGTTTCATGTGTGTGTTTGTTTTGTTGTGATTAGGTGTCTTTAGATTTAATACTAATGGTTAATTTTTGAAAATTTGTTAGTTTCTTGTGTGTGAAACCCCCTTTAACTATTTTTGTTTCAGCTATTTTCTATGATGGCTAATGAATAAATGCTAAATTTATGGCTTGAGTATAGTGACATGATTGATAAGCTTAGGGTGATCTAAATTTTGTTGACACACTTTTAGTTAAATACTTCTTAATATGGTTACTTGTTACTTTGAATAGAGAGTGCTAGTAATTCAATGGGCTATGAGTTTGTATGTGTCAATGGCTATGCATCGAATCCCTAACACTTGCACATACCACCTTTTATATTCTTTCATGATCTTTTGAGTCGTATAAAGAGCAATTATCTTTTTTAAGCTCTTCTCTTTCTTTTATCAGTATGTTTATATTCAAACATGGTAAGATTACTCTAGGATTTGCACTTAAATACTAATCGAGACAGCAATATATGTTATCAAGGCATGTAGATGATAAAGGCACTAGAATTAGCCTTTTTAACTTGCTTTTGTAGCCTACCCCGACATTACCCTTAGTTAACCGACTTTGAGCCTTAACCTTTCTTTGTTTAACCACATCATGATTACGCAATTCAACCCTGTTTTTGTTTTTCCCCTTTATGTTACCCATAATTATAAGATCTAGTAAATATTTAGAGGCTAATTCCTAATAAATATATTTTGTATAGTCTGTGCTTACAATTATATATAGTAAGCTGTGATAAGTAAAAGTCAAGAGTTAGCAGTAGTCAGCGAATCAACTATTATTTGTACCCATTTCAAAAAACAAATTATTGAATGACAAAAAAAAGAGAAAAAAATGTAAAAATAAAAAAAAAACCAGAAAAGGGGCAAACATTGAGTCTATGTGCTGGAAGTGTAAATATTTGAAGTGTGATAGTGCTAATTATAGCAATAAAAGAACGAAAATAGAAATTTAAAACCCTTTGGAACTTGAGAACTCGAAATCCTCTTGCATGGTTGATTGTTGTCATCCAAAGATGTAAATTTTAATCCCCAAGTGTAGAATAATCCAAGTTACGCACGTGAGATTGCTGCAAATTGATCAAGTGGCCTCCAAATTCTCTTTAGCCATGCCCCAAGGACATAAAAGAATGAATTAATTATGTGCAAAGTCAACCCCCCTAAAAAACTCTTAAAATTCCCCTTTTATACCTAGGGTTAATTAACAATGATTTAATCACCCCCAAAACTCTCTTTTAATCCCCAAATTATTCATTAATTACATCTCAAAATATGGGCCCATACAATCCACAGTCAGATCTTCAATTTAAATTACAAAATTGTAGGTCGTGATGGTGCACGAGTCATGTGCAATGTATACCCTAAAGACGATGCACACTCGTGGCTCTCTACATGATAGATCCTGCAGCCTTATCTAGCACGAGTCGTGTATAGAACCTGATGTCCAAAACAGCACGCCTGTGCAACCTTACATGACCGTGCCACTGATGAATGCTTAAGATTTGATGCTAAACTTCTTATGTCTCGTCTCCAGTCCTTGTGGACCTTAAATTGATGCCAAATAGCCTCGAAAATGATCACTTTTCGCTCCAATTCCAACAAAGCACAAAACATTATCAGAAGAAACCAAATCTAGAGAAAACTACCACCAAATGCATATTAAACATACACAATTAACACTATAAAGGACAATCATATCAAATTCCCCCACACTTAGCTATTGCTTGTCCATAAGTAACCCCTAAGCATGCAAGACGACAACACATTTAACACTAAATAGAAATGAACCACTCTATGCCTCGCTCAACCATCAACCTTCCTAGGCTTCACTAATGCACCCGTAATACCAAGAATGTAAGCTCCAAAAATATTTGTACCCCAACCCAAACTTAATTCCAATTCCATAAATGCAATGAAAAATAGATTAGCATGATCATATTGCTCTTTCTAAATAAAGATGCAAGCAATCTCATCAAGCTAGTCATGTGCACATAATAGGTGGGAATGCGTTGAGTTCCCCCACACTTGTCCTCTCATGTCTCTGAATCTCTCAAGTGTTTAGGCTAATATTCAAGTAATCCCTCATTCAAAGCACAACAAGCACTTCCATAAGTTTGCATACTAATCCAATCTCTACTGCTTACAATATCACCAAGACATATATTTAAAGGTCTTTACAAGGTTGTAATGTGGTTCGGGTGAAAAGGTGGGTAAAAAGGGAAAATAAGGCTAAATGATCACAAGAGGCTAACAAGCAACTACAGATTATCGTTTCATCCAACTTCCTACAACCCATATGGTGAATCCATCTCCGCATAACAGTAAAATAGATCACAGATTTACTTATCGATATTTGCAACTCAATGTGGATTATTTCATCTACTTATATTGTATCATCACCCTATTTTTGTTTCTTTTCTCTTTCTTTTTTTTTAACTTTTAATTTTTAATTTTTCTATTTGTTTTTTTATGTACAATGAATTAACTAAGTAATTGTTGTCTATCCTTGTAAATTCACTAATAATAGTTAAGAGTATAAGTTATAGAAAACTTGCTTGCTATTTATAGTCATAAATTGTCACTAGCTCTTACGATCATGGGGAACTATAAGGAAAAAACAATGAATGGGTTGAAATGGCTAATTAAAGTGTGGTTTCATCAACAAAAAAATGGTCAAGGATCAAAACAGGTTCACTAAGGGATAATATTAGGTAAGGCTACAAAAGCGAGTCAAACAGGGGTAATCCTAATTGCCTCAATCATCTAAGTGTCTTAACAATAAAAATTGCAGCCTCAATTACCATTTAAGTACACATTCTAGAGTAATCATGTCATGTTTGAATTCCATCATACGTAAGAAAATAAAAGAGCTTAAAAAAATAGTGCTAGCTCTATTAAGGTTCAAGAGCTCACGAAAGAAGGACAAAGGTGATATGCAAGTGTAGGAAATCTAGCACATAACCATTGTCACATACAAATTCATAGCTCAACAAAATTACTTACACTCTATAAGCAAAAGAATCAATTCAACCATGCTAACAAGTATTTAATTGGAAGTATGATGACGGAATTGAATTCATTTTAGGCCAATTACTCTTGTTACTCAATTCTCGGCACCTTTAGCATTCTTTTATAAGCTATTATAGGAGAATTGAACAACTCAAACTAGGCGATCAAATGGTTTAAAAAAAAGCACACTAAAAAGAATGCAAAAATCACACATATCACAACAAAGCAAACAAAATAAAACATGTGAAAGAAACACAACATCAATAAAGACAAACCAACAAACATAACCAAATGAAACTTAAACTAAAATAAATTGTATCATAGGGCAATCATTTCCCATCCCCCATACGTAATCGAGCCAAAATTCCAAAAAGGCTTAAAAACCAAAAAAAAAAACACAAATAAAATGCAGCTAATAAGGGGGAAAAGAACTTCCCTTAAAAGAGAGAACTACTGTGGTGGTGGGGTAGGGTTAGGAGGAGGCGATGGGGCATGATGGATGGCCAAACTCTATTGAAGGAGTTGGGTTTCCTGAAGCTACTCGGCCAATGCCAAGTTGCTGGCCTTGAGCCCTTCGTACTCTTCCATTAATCATTGACGCTCATCCATAGTTTGTTGGTGCACCTCTAATGCTGATAAGTGAGCCTCCATATCAGCTAAGTCTGCCTTGACATTCGTGCCCTTATTGTCCGTATCCTTCTCCTGGGAACTTGTCTCTTCTACTAGTACTAAAGAAGAACCGGCTCCTAGTGCAGCAAATGGCAAGATAAGAGTGCACGATGCCTAAGCATTTGAATCGTGTGCACCCTTCCTCCTCAATGTGGATTGGAAAAGTTGCACCATAGTTGTCAGCAAGGTTTGTGGATGCCGGAGGTGGGAGAGATATCACTTCTGGTGCCTTCTATTTGCCCTTATCTGCGGCTTGTGTGCCGGTACAAGGTGGAGGAGAAGGTGGAGATGGAGAGTCGGAAGATGAAGAGTCCAAGGGTGTGGTGTCTTTCTGCTTCCTGTTGGCCACCGTCTTCGTGCTCACCATAGTTACAAATAGTTGAGGGGGTGGTTAACGCTTGGAGGAGGGAATAGAGATGTAGAAGAGGAGAAAAATTAATAGAAAGAGGGGGAGAGGGCCGGAATGGGTGTGAAAAGGGGAGAGATGAACAGGTCGTACTGGGTGGAGAAGAAAATGTGAGAGAAGAAATGGGGGTATTTATAGATAGGGCAGACGACATGGGTCATGCCTCATGCATGATTTGTGTTATGTTTTTTTCATTCTGGCAACCGATCGAGCAAGGATCAGGCTTCGTGCATGGGTTGTATATAATGTGTAGGTTGGGTGATATGGCATGGGTTATACACCTCGCACGGGTCATGCACAAAGTTGATGTAGGTTGATTGTGTACGGGTTGTGCATAGTGTGTAAAGAGGCTGATTATGCACGGGTCGTGCAATGTGTGTAAAAAGGCTGATAATGCAAGGGTCGTGCACCATTCGCAGATCGTGCACAATGTGTAAAGAGGTTAATCATGCAATGCAACCCATTTTTTTTTAGCATGACTCCATGCTAGTCTCGTGTCTCTCCTCTATCACCACAACCCAATTCCATTAAACTCATATGAGCAAAGGGGTGAGGGAAAAATTAGAAACAAGAACTAACAAAATTAAAATAGTAAATCTAATAAAAAGAGAAAAAGATATGTCCTAAGCTTGGGTTGCCTCTTAAGAAGCACCACATTTAACATCTAAGCAAGATGTTCTTATTTTCTGAGATTACAGGGTCTTCAACGGTGTGGTCTCCACTACCTTTACTAAGGGAGAGCCTTCGTAATACCTCTTGACTCATTACCGTTCACTTTGAACTTCTCATTGGCACTTTGGTGTTGAAGACCGCTCCATCTTGATTGTAACTTGCTTGGAAATAATTTAAAGCTAGAGTTAAATAATAATACCTTCATTCTAGGAATCAGAACCTTACAAATTAGAAGTTTGTCATGTATCATCTTTGCCCTCTCTTTGTAAAGTTTAACATTTTCGTAAGCCTCTTGTCTCAACTCATCTAGCTCATGTAATTGTAAATGTCGTGCTTCTCCAACCTCTTCTAGCTCTAAGTTTAGGGCCTTAAAAGCCCAATAAGCTTTATGTTCTAGCTCTATCGATAAGTGACACACCTTTCCATAGATTAAACGAAGCAGGGTCATACCAATTAGGGTCTTGTATGAAGTCCAGTACGCCCCTATAAGGCATCATTCAACTTCAACACCAAATCTTTGCACGAGGAGTGCACCGTTTTCTCCAAAATGGATTTGATCTATCTATTTCTCACCTCAACTTAGCCCAAAGTTTGAGGATGGTAAGGTGTCGCTACCTGGTATGTGATTCCATACTTCTTTAAGAGCCCATCAAATACCTTGTTGTAAAAATGGCTTCCACCATCACTAATGATTGCTCTCAAAGTTCCAAACCTACTAAAAATGTTATCCTTCATAAACTTCACAACTATGTTAGCATCATTAGTTTTGGTAAGCTTCTACCCATTTAGAGACATAATCAATAGCAACAAGAATATATTCATAACCATTAGAAGAGGGAAAAGATCCTATAAAATCTATAACATCAAACAATTTGACAACAAGGTTATAGTTTTGAGGCATTTCATCCCTCTTACCTATATTCCCACTTCTTCAACACTTATCACGTTGCAAATAAAAATCAAGGGCATTTTTAAACAACATAGGCCAAAAGAAGCCTACTTAAAGTAACTTGTGGGCTATTTTCTTACCACCAAAATGACCTCCACACTGAAGTTGATGACAAAATGTAAGGATGTTCTGCTGCTCGTCTTCTAGGGCACATATTTGGATGATTTGATCAACACATATCTTGAAAAGGTACGAGTCATCCTAGAAATAGTTCCTACATATAGACAAAAATCGCTTCTTCTCCTAGAAGGGCATGTTAGGTCTCAATACATCACAACCTAAATAGTTAACAATATCAGCGTACCATGACTCATGATTTAAAACAAACAATTATTCATTAGGAAAAGTTTCGACAATTGCCTTATTAGAAGCTAAAGCATCAAAATTTGAAATTAACCTAAAGAGATGGTTAGCTACTAAGTTTTTACTTCTTTTCTTATCTCTAATTTCTAGGTCAAATTCCTGCAAAAGAAGCACCCATCTAATTAACCTTGGTTTTGCATTGGGTTTGGTCAGAAGATACCTTAAGGCTGCACGGTCTGAATGAACAAAAACTTTAGACCCTAATAAATAAGACATAAATTTATCTACTGAAAATACAACAACCAAAAGTTCTTTTTCAGTGGTAGAGTAGTTTACCTGAGCATCATATAGGGTCCTACTAGCATAATATATGACATGAAAAAATTTATCTACCCTTTGCCCAAGCACAGCCCTAAATGCATAATCACTGGCATCGCATATAATTTCAAAAGGCAAGGACCAATGTAGTGCCATAATTACATGGGCAGTTGTTAATTTCTCTTTCAAGGTATTAAAGGCATTACGACATTTATCATCAAACACAAACTCAATATCCTTGGCAAGCAGATTAGTTAATGGATGTGCAATTTTAGAAAAATTTTTAAGCATGGACTTGATAATAACCTGAAAGACCATCAAGAAAACAATAGTAAGCATGGCCGGATAATTTTTCTAAAATTTGATCAACGAATGAGAGTGAAAAATGATCCTTCTCCGTAGCTAAATTGAGCTTTCTATAGTCAATACACATTCTCCAACTTATTGTGGTCCTAGTTAGCACTAATTCCCCTTTGTCATTTTTAACAACAGTAATTCCTGATTTTTTAGGGACAATATGGACTGGGCTCACCCACTTACTATCAGAAATAAGGTAAATTATACCCTTATCTAAGAGCTTTTGAACCTCCTTTTTGACCAATTCTTGCATATTTAGATTCAGCCTCCTTTGGGTGTCTCTAACAGCCTTGGCATCATCCTCTAGAATGATTTTATGCATACATATGGTAAGAATAATGCCTTTAATATTTGAAATGCCCCAGCGAATGGCTTTCCTAAGTCTACTCAACTCCCTCATAACCAATTCTTCTTCACTAGGGGAAAGGTCTAAAGCTATGATGACCGGGTATGTATTTCCCTCTCATAGAAAGGCATACTTAAGTGTGGATGGGACTTCTTTCAACTCTAATGAAGGGGGTTCATGGGTGCTCTCCCTCTCCTTAAGTGTGAGAGGTGTTTCATCCTCATAAGGTTCCTTGTCTAGTTCATCTATACTTAGAGCTTCTCTGGATTCAATTTTAGTGTCCTGCAAATAAAAATAATAAACAACTGAGTCCAGACAGTCAATATAGGAACATTCATCAAGGGAGATAGTAGAAGGTCGGAATAAAGAATCAAACACTTTAAATTCAACTATTTCTCCCAAAGCTGTCATAGAGAGCTTACCATTATCAACATCAATAATAGTTTTGGTAGTTGCCATAAATGGTCTACCAAGAAGATGATATGTTTTGAGCATGTATCATATATATGTTACGTAACGGAAAATAAAATTTTTCAAAATTTGAATCAAAGGATTCTACTTATGTCAAGTAAAACTAATTTAACTAAGGAAAATTTAGAAATTATGCCATTATAATTTCTTGATTTTCCTTCAATTTCACACCTTGTTGGGTTGTAGCAAACCACAACAATCCAATCTTAGATTGTTTCTAACAATATCCACGCCAAGATGAGATGATGAAACCATTAGGGAGATGGCTTGAACATACCTCAAAGTGCTACCAACGGTGTGTAACACTCTTTATTCTTCCGTATACACCATCGTATACCAAACTGATAAGTAGTGTTATGGTTTACAAAACCAAATACCAAAATATTTGTAAATAATATAAAATACTATAACATTTTTCTTTTAAGTAGAATAAAATATAAAACAAGAATATATGCAATATAATTCTAAACTCCCTTATATATGAGTATTCAAAAAAAATTTTTTACAACATTAATGCCATAATAATAAAATACAAAAGAAAAGATCAACCCGCTCGGAATGACTACCACTACTGCTTAGCTCCATATTACGGGGTCCACTATCAGCGACTTTATATATACAATTCTTGTCGCTTTATCTTCACTTAAAACCTGCACGAGAGAAACAAACTCCTGCGCTGAGTTATACAACTCAGTGGTACAGTAATTTATAATAGCAATCATTTATAGAAAATATCAAAAATAAAATATTTCATCAGTATCATAAACTCGTAAAAATCTCTTGTCATGCCCATATACTAAATCATCATAGACTAATCACAGGGAAATGAGAGGTACATATCATTTCATGATCCTAGGAAACCCACCAAATCAGAGAAATAATGTGAATAAATTATATCACACGGTCCTAAGAAATCCACCGGACCGAATATATGTATCATACGACCACAGGAAACCTACCGAGCTGTAGAGTATAATACATGGTCACAGGAAATCCACCGGGCCAATAACCCTATTGACATGTCAATAACTCCCTAGACTGTTGTCTATGCTAATATATGAGCTAAAATATCAATTTTTTGTCAACTATGTATTTTCATAATATTTCAAATTATTTTATTATATAAACTTATTTAAATCAAAACTTCATTAAAATCATATTTTTAACATTTAATGGCTAAAATTATAAATTACTGTACAGACCTCAACTTTCACGTGCCGATGTCTGCTGACTCTTTTTCCCGGTCTGCCTTTGGCGCCCATCTCATAATTGCGCCTGAATAACAATAATTTCTGATTAACTACAAAATTAATTTTAACATATTTTCTGTTGAAAATAAAACTCTCAACTACTTCCGGCCCTCTTATATATTAAAATCTAATATTGATATTATATTTTCTTGTTACACGTGTTTGACGCATAATTTGAAATTTTGGTTACCCAACACGCTTTCCGGCGTGACCAAAAATTTTCCAATATATATTTCATTTTCCGAAATTTCATTTTTCAACATTTTTCATCTTCCAAACTATTTTTCTCCTTTTACTTTCATTTTTCCTTTTTCTCCAAAAATCTATTTTTCTACTCAAAAATTCCTATTAATTCAATAAATGCTTTAAAAATTCCAAATAAATTTTTATAATCTCTTTAGCCCACTTTCTTGTATTTTCCATCACCAATTTAACCAAAATAATATTTAATAATTTCCAATAAATTTTTCAATAATTAGGCCAAAAATCCAAAAATTCACCAAAAATATTTCATTCATTCCAAAAATTATTTTCCACTTCCAAACACTCCATTTAACTCTATTTTCATCATTTTACGGCACAAATCCTTCAAAATAAAGTTTCAAAAATTCGGTCATAATTATGGAAAATTTCTAAAAATTCCACAAAAATTCCTAAAAATTATTTTCATCAATTTTTCACCATATCCATCTTCCTCAAGTCTCATTATACTTATTGTCCATTTTTATTTAATTTTTCCATAATTTTCCTACAAAACCTCAATTCTTCCTTTTCACAAATTCAACATCAAACAAACCACCAAATTAAAATTTATTCACAACAATCATCCAAACCAACTTAAATAATTAATAATTTGAAATAAAAGTGAAGAAAATCTCACCTCAAATTTTCTTGGAATTTTTGACCAATATTTGATTTTCCTCCAAAAATAATTTTTTCACTACTACTTAATTCCTTATACCTCCTTAGGCTTGGATTATGATAATTTGTAAGAGAAAATAGAAAAAAATTAAAGAAAATGGTATGTTGGTCGTGCAAAGGAAGAAGGAGAAGAAGATGATGGGGTTTTTACTTTTTTTTTATTAATTATTGATTTTTTTGGCATTTTTTTGACTTTATATAAATGATCAGAACTTAATTAATCTTAATTGAGCTTAATAGTTGCTCCTATTGGTCAATTAAAATTAACTAAAAAGATATTTTGGATTTTATCCAAATTAATCCAAAATAAACTTTGACTTTTGACTTTTTCCACTAACTTTCCAAACTTTTCAATTTAGTACTTGAGCAAATTTATTTTCTTAAATTTCATATCTCAAATGACCTTATCTCGTTAAATTGAATATACCAATATTCTCAAAAAAAATTTCTCTTCTGAATGGTCTTTCCGATTTTGCAAAACGACCACCAGTGGGAAAATTTTGTTTTTGCGGTTTAGTCCTTTTTTCTAAATCATGCCCGTAAAAATTCATCTGAAGTCCGATTTCTAAATTATCAGTTTTTAAAATCTTAGAATTCAATTGTGATCACCTTGGCATCATTGCGATAGTAAACGCATATCTTTAACTCTCAATCGGAATATCGGACTGTAAATCTATACCGGGAACATTATTTATGTAAATCGGAGCCCTTAACCTCCAAATATCTCCATATAGCTTCACCTATGGCCTTAAAATATTATTCTCCTCATTATGGTATGCTTAACTCAAATTCTTACCGTTGGACAAAAACCCTGTATTCCCGGCCCAGTCCATTGCCTTGATTTACGTATATGACATGAAATTGCAACGTTTCATCAAATCAACTCAATATTCATATTAAGCGTCATATTATCATATTAAATTAGATTTTTCACGCTCATATGTCCGTATTTAGACTCTGGTCGGTCGCCTCCGTACTGCGCTACAAACGACAGTAATACGCGTATACGGTCAGGGTCTATATCGCGGACATGACATGGTGTATGTTTATTTGAGAGGAAAATTAAACTCTTTAATTTTCTTGTTGTCTCCATAATTTTTTTCTTCTCCCCAAAATTTTTCCTTATCTATTTTTTGCCTTTTGGTGTCTTTTAGATTAAAAAGACAATTAGAAAACTAGATCAAAATTGAAGAGAGAAGAAAATGAAGAGTCATATTCTCAAAATTGGCCAATTTATAGCCAATTGGTTGGGCCTGCCAAGCTAGCGGGCCCGTCAACTCTTCCGAGCGATTTTCTTCGTGATCTTATCGCAATCTGACTCGAAATAGTTCTCTCATAGTTTGGATCTCATCCAAATCCATTTTACTCAATCTTCACATCTCCAAAGCATGTGACCCATTAAGTTCCTAGTAATGTTGGCCACTTAAATTATCAAATAATTTAAGCAAATCATGAGCTGTATCTAACAATATATCATGATCCCCAATTGACCGGAAAGTTAGTGGTTTGACTACGAACATTTCCATAGATAACAATATGTGCAATTCATCCTTTCACCATACTATACCCCACTCAGTTCAGAGCATGGACTATGTATCTGCTCCCGCTAGACTAACTACATCATATCTAGCCCAAGTGATGTTAGATCTTATCCTTGAAACTCGTTACTCTATTAGACATGTCACTAAAGACCATCTTTAGGACATTTCCACTCTGGCTAGAGATTCCCGAGTAATAATCCCAACAAGAGGTCATGGGTATACTCTCCCTCTATCAGAAGTAGTGAATCCCTCTGTTGGCTACCCAATTACCTTTGAATACCTTAAGTTGTACCCAATCACCACGCTATGAGTAACCTCTATAAGGCAACAAGGAATGGAGTCAAAGCACATAATTAGTGTCCAAGATATCTTTGAGTACATCAAGTCTAAGGATACTTGCCTCATTACTATGATAAGACTATCATTGACATTTGAATGGATAATCCATATGATCGTCATGTAGCAGGTTATCCAATATACTTGACTACTCTTAGTAAGTACCCACATGTTAACTTTGAACATCTCATATTCACAGCTTTTAAGATCTACTGCTTAATTCAATCAAGGAGTATAACATGTGCTAGTTTATCTAGATCAATAATGTACCATCTTGTCAATCCTATGACTAGGGATAATTAGATACTAACATAATTACATATGATAGGAATCTCATTATCATGATCCTATCATGATTTCCTTCATGTTATGTTTCATATCTTGGACTTTTATTAATCAGTTTAACATCTATATCAATTCATATGCAAATGAATACTAATATAATGAAAGAATGTCTTTATGAATGTGTACACTAAGTGCCTGAGGTGATTGCCTTTTGGGTATATCTCTAATAGAAGAATGGTTTGCTCTTTGACTCTAAAGAAAGAAGTTTCCATATCAAAAACAACGAAATCAACAAGGATTATTAACTTATCAATCTAGATTAAAAGATCCTCTACTATACCTCAGGGATACTTGACTGACCTGTCAACCAATTAAAGGCATATGGTAGTAGGTTTCAGCTCTCCTAAAGCCAATTGAGTGTAGATCGAGTACGGTATGAGGTTTATGCTTCTACCCAGGTCGAGCATGGCTTTACTTCCTTTTTGTCCCCTATGGTGATGTCTATAGTGAAGCTCCTAATATCCTTCATCTTTTAAGGTAGTTGTTGCTACAAGACTACGCTCGTAGTCCCCATAACCATTACCTTTTCATTGCTCCCATACCTCCTCTTATTGAAGCTAACTTCTTGAAGAACTTGGCATAAAAGGGCATGTTCTTGATCACATCCAATAGAGGCAAGTTAATTTCTACCTTAGAGAATATTTTAAAAATATCAATAAATTCTTTATCCTTTTTATTCTCCCTTAAACGACTAGAAAATAGGATTAGAGGCTTGTATGGCTCCTTAGCTTTATGAAATTCAGGATTGAAAAGAGAGCCTTTTTCTTCCATCAACACACTAGGCCCCTTTTTCTTTTGTCTAGCTTCCTATATCCTAACCTCTAACTACTCTTTATTTTCTCCATCTGTCTTATCACTTGAAAAGAAAGAATTTAGATCATCATTAGCTACCTCAACCTTGTTATCATATACCTTACCACTTCGAAGCACTGTCACCACCTTAGCTTGCTCCGGTTAACTAGGTAGCTTTCCCTTCCTATTCTCTTGTAATGCCGCTGCAATCTACCTAACTTGAATCTCCAACCGTTTTAAAGAGGCTTTTATGGAGTCCACCCTCTTGTCTGTTCTATCAGTTTTATCATGGGTGGCCGTTATAAAACTCTGTAATGTCTCCTCCAAAGATGGTTTCCTTGGTGCATTTGAAGGTCTAGCTTGATTGGGTATAGGAAAAACTCGTTGATTGTTAAGATTATGGTACTGAACATTTTGATTTCTTTATTACTGGGGCTACTGATCATTTGTTTGCCATGAGAAGTTAGGGTGATTACTCCAACATGGATTGTAGGTATTAGAATATAGATTATTCATCGGTTTTGGCTGGAAGGAGTTCATCACATTGACCTGTTCGAAATCAGTACTGTGGAAACATCCAAAGTAGGACAAGTGCTAGCCCTATGACCATAAACATGGCAAATGCCACATACCTTATTTGTAGGCGCGTTTCTATTATTGACCAACATCCTGACTTGTTTGGTTAGCTCAACTATCTAGGATATCAGTTCATTGCCGCTTGAAACTTCATTGACAACTGCCTTTCTTCCTCTAATGCTCTTTTGCTAATAGTGGGCACTTAGCATTTCACAGATATTGTATAGCTCTTCATTTGTCCTTTCTCCTATTGCGCCCTCGATGCATTGTCTACCATACACTGATATTGTTGAGACAGCCCATTGTAGAATGCTTGAGTTACTACAGATAATGGAAACCCATGATGGGGGAACTACAGTAATAGCATCTTAAACCTATCCCAAACTTCATGAAAGGTCTCAGAATCTTTCTAGTAGAAGTTTTATATTTCTGTCCTAAGTTCTCTTATCTTCTAGTATGAGTAAAACTTACTCATGAATTTATGATACACCTCATCCCAATAATTCAAAGAGTTAGGAGGCAATGTCATCAGCTATACTTTTGCCTTATCCTTCAAGTATACGGGAAACAATGCATTCTCAACTAGTCCTCATGAAGAGAGTTCAAAAGAAAAGTACTCACATTGCTGTAAAACTCCCTTATAAATGTGAGAGGATCTTCATTAGGCAGTCCATAGAAGGATGGCAGCATATTTATACGTATACTTTTCAATTCATAATTCCTTGCCACCTCCCTCAGACTATACATAAAGTGGTATTGCCAATGATTGGTCTAGCATAGTCTTTCATGGCAAGTTGCCTTTCAGGTGCTTGTCTCTATGGTGGTGGTGGTGGATTTTGGTCCCTAACTAAATCAACCATTACTTTAGGTATGGGATCAACCTCTTCCTCAGTTACTAATTCTTATTATATTTGTGGTTCTTCTTTCACTTCAATTGACAATTCTTCTATTCTTTGAGCTCTGGATCACAACTTGTACCTACCTTGTGTGGATGCATCAGTTGACTTTACCTTTTTGTTAGTACCTGACATACAATTGAAGTCAACTTCTAAAAGAAAATAAAAAATCCACGACAAGAATAAATAACTATACTAAAATGCATAAACTAATATAAATGCTAATACGTTGGCAATTAAAGATAATTAAAAATTTAATCAACCAATCCCCGGCAGCAGCGCCAAAAACTTGATGTGTCAAATTTAATACTCACAAGTGAAGGAGCCAATCGTAGAATGGCAAGTCACCCTAGAGGCTAATCTTTCAAGGAACGGTTCGACTTAAATTCCTAATTACTATAAATTGCCAATGGAAATAGATTAATGAACCTAAATACCCTAGTCACATTTTGAATATTGTGAATTAAACTAATTAAAACAAAGCAAATATGAAAATGAAAGCAATAAAAAAGTACGAATTCAACCAAAGAGGCGAGTTTAGGTATTTAGCAAGCATCCCCAGGTGTAATCCCTTTCCCTAATTCAATTAAGCACGATGAGATTTAATTCTGTTAGCTCTCGCTTTAATCATTAACTACCAAAATTAATGGTGTAATTAACATCCAAACCAATTTTTAAGTTAAGTTCCAAATGGTTCGTCTAATAACAAAATCCTAATATGTTCCTTCCAAATTAAATGCAAGATGGTCAATCATACATCCAATTAAAAGTAATGAAGCACAATTGAAGATGGAAATAATTCAATTTCATTAAAAAAAAAAAGGGAGGGGAGGGGGGGGGCGCGAAGTTCATACAAGCTAGGTAGCTACTAAATACCTAACAGAAGAATTCAGCCAAAGATGGCTATCACTATGGTCAAATTGATAACACTGCTAGAACTATACATGATTATAGCAATAAAAGAATGAAAACATAAATTCAAAACCCCATAGAACTTGAAAACTCAAAATCCCCTTCAACGGTTAATCGTCGTTGTCTAAAGATGTCAACTTTAATCCCCAAGTGTAATCCAAGTTATGCATATGAGATTGCTGCAAATAGGTTAAGTGGCCTCCAATTCTCTTCAATCATGCCTTAAGGTCTCATAAGAATGAACGAATTTTGTGCAAAGTCAGCCCCCCATCAAAAACTCGTAAAATTCCCCTTTTATACCTAGGGTTATTAACAATCATCTAATCACCCCAAAAACTCCCTTTCAATCCCCAGATTATTCATTTATTACATCTTAAAAGTAAGTCTCAACCAATAGAATTTAAGTTACAAAATATGGGCCCATACAATCCACAATTAGATTTTCAATTTAAATT
Organism: Balakata baccata; assembly: GCA_949630135.1. Lineage (NCBI taxonomy): Eukaryota > Viridiplantae > Streptophyta > Magnoliopsida > Malpighiales > Euphorbiaceae > Balakata > Balakata baccata. The sequence goes on from CATIWF010163727.1 coordinate 33,139, forward strand.
AGAAATTATAGGTCACGATAATGCATGGGTCGTGCACAGTATATGCCTTAAAGAAGATGCACGCTTGTGGTTCTCTACACAATCGATTCTACAGCCTTGTATAGCATGGGTCTTGCATAATACTTGATGTCCAAAATAACACGCCCGTACCACTAATGAATGCTTAAGATCCGATGCTAAACTTCTCATATCTTGTCTCTGGCCTTTGCAAACCTCAATAACACCAAATAGCCTAAAAAATGCTCGCTTTCCGTGCCACTCTCCACAAGCACAAAACATTATCAAAAGAAACCAAATATAGAGAAAACTAACACCAAATGTATATTAAACACACATAATTAACACTATAAATGACAATCACATCAAGCCTCATAGTCTTTCTCTTCTTCTTAACTCTGTTGTGATGTGTAGTTTGAGACTTGATAGTGGATTGCTTTGTTTATAATCAATGTTAGGCTAAATTCTTATTTAGTACTTGGTTAGCAATCACAATTTTGTATGAACTCCCTTCAATTTTATTGAATGAATTATTATTTCCCTTTTCAATTCAATTATTCTTTACTACTTACTAGTTTGAAGATTGATGGGCCACTAATGTAACACCCTCCCATATAGCCTACTTAACCGCTATACAAGGGAGTGCTACCACATACTTGTTACTGTTATTCCTCTTTTAGTCTTTACCATTCAAACATATAAAACTATTGTTTGTCTAATCATACTTATCAACATACATCCATATGGATGAATAATATGAGTCCATGCCTTTATAATAAACCATAATCATAATCATTGACCAAGGGCTAAATACACCCAAATAAAATATGCATTAAATCTTAATACAATAATCTCTCTTCAAAATAAAATCCAATTTTATCCCAAAATGTATGATATGAAAAAGAAATGCATAAATGTGAGCTAACTGACTTGGCTTCTTCGTGTCAACTTTACCTATGGCTCCAGACCTGCGTGCAGGAAACCCATACACTAAGCTATCAAAGCTTAGTGGTACATATAATCATATAAATTCTATTATGTATATCATTCCAACATATCATAATATCATATAATAATAATTCTTACATAAACCCATTTATATCAATCACCATCATGATATCATGCCACATATCATACAAACAATACCCATAGCATACCTAGTAAGCGGAAGTCATTCCTGTATTTATAAGGATAGTAATACATTTACCTCTTTCTTGCTTATTCATTTAATTTGCCTAGTTACTCTATATTAGACTACTAGATACGGGTTATGAATAAAGGTACTCTCGGAGCTTAAGCCACCCTACCCACCTAATCATAACTGTTTGTATCTGTACCTGAGTCAAGTTTACCTGAGTCAAGTGCACTCTCAGAGCCGAAGCCAACTTGACTCATAACTGTATATAAAAATTGCTAGCATAATGGGTCAAGGGAGCTCTTAGAGCTGCAACTACCTTGCCCAAAAATAAATGCATGAAAAATCCTATGGTATTGTAACTACCCTTAATAGTGCACCATTTATCCTATAATCAGTCCTAGTACGAGTAAGGACATTTTAGTCTTTTTCTTTAATCCTATGTACCATATTCCGTAATCACAATACACTTCTGTGATATTGAATGGCAATATAAACATTTTTACCCTTTTTACATATATATTGACATTTCCATGTCATATCACATCATAAACCATGTATCATCATGTAAATATAGACATAGTGTAGCATGTCATCACTATCAATAAAATATCACATATTCTTGTCTTCATTATCAACATCATTATAGATAAAACATACATATTTAATTTCATCGAACCAACATTTTACTCTTTCATATAAGTGCATATGTACCTTAGCATGTTGTGTGTGTCACTGCAGCATAGGTGTCGTTGGCCTCGCCCATTACTGGGCTGTATGGCCTAGGTTCGTATGAGTCCTGACCAGGACGGTTGGGAAAGGCCCGACACTAGCACAATAAAGTTCATTCTTTTACATGCAACTCCAAAATGTTTGATTCAGACAACATCACACCAATTCCAGAAATACCATATATCATTTAAACATACCATTTGGTCATTATAAACATATCACAGTCCTTTTAACTCATATTTCACCAATTTTTAACATGAAAATTATGAGTAATCCTTATCATTAATCCATACCAACATGTTCAAACCATTCAGACCAATATTCATGGCATTTAACAGAGACATAACATCCAATTTACCTAAACACTAGCAAACATGCATTCAGAAAATGAATAAACATGATTTTATGTACAAACCTTTAACAATAGAGTCGAAAACCCTCACTATCAATATTCCTCAGCGTCTCGGTGAGCGTTTCCACCTTTCAACATGTACTTTATCAGAAAAGACACATTCTGATGGTTAAAACCCATCAATGAGGGCTATACACGATATGATCATATAGGGTTATCAAAACTAAACCCTAATTCAAGGAAAAACCCCCAAAACCACAAAGCAAACGCTAAAATAATGTGATTAAAGGCTTAGGGAGGATAAAAACTTACTAACCAGTGGAGAAAAATAAAAGAACAATCAGAGGAACTCAGCCTCTAATTTGCCTAAGCATTCAAATCGTGCCATTGGTTAAAAATCCATAAAATCCTTGAGTAATACATAAAAATCCAACCTTATATGTGCTTTACTTGTGTTTAGGTGAAGGAGAATCAATAGAGATGGAGGGAAAAATGTTCAGAAGGTTTTTTGCTCAAAGAATGCAACTAGGGTTTGAGGTGCGACAGAAAAAGATGTGAGATCATGTATTTATAGAGTGTAGTCTAGAGGCGAGGTGCCGCGAGCAGGAAACCTTTCTCGACTGCGATTTGGCCTTCCCCGTGCATACCAAAACATAAATTAAGTCATAATACCCCTCAAAATATGTATTACGTCTATACCTTATTTTAAGGGCGTTACAACCAATGATTGAACTGGGAATGAAAATGTTAAGGTTTTATTATTAGATATATCATCTTTAATCTAACCTAAAAATTGGATTGAACATTAGTTTTGTAACGTTCGTCGGTTTATATCCCAAGTATCAGAAATAGTCAAATCGATGGGAGTTTAAATTTGAATAATAATAAAATGTAAAATAAGATTAGGAACTCAATTAGGAATTATTGAAAGGAACTAGAAGTTTATGATTGAATTGGAAGATAATCAGAATTAAATTAGAAAATTGAATTGAATTAAAAAATAATAATAAAAATAAAAAAATAATAATATGATAAAAAAAAACCGTAAACAAATGGACCTGCCACTTAAGCCCATAGAGTTTATTGTTTCCTTTAATTATAATATAAAAATGAAGGCCTAGAGAATTCTTTCAATTTCAACCAAAAATACTTCCCTAAATTCTTCATCTTTAAAATTCTCTATAACCCTTAACCCATCTCCCATCTTTGAAGTCTCTTCCCTAAGTCTTCACCATCACAACAATAAAAAGGTAAATCAAAGAAAAAAATGAGAGAAAATCACAAATGGGGAGGCATCGAAACCTTGGCTAATATAGGTTAATTGGTTAAGTGTTTGCTTTTATTTTCTTCATACTCTCTAGTTAATTTCTTGATTTTAAGGTGAAATCACAATTTTCTTGCTTAAAGATGTAAACTTTTGATTAATAGAAAATAATCCATATTTGTAAAAGTTAGTTGAAATAAAATGGAATTAACTAGATTGAATGATAGGAAATTGAAAGAAAATAAAATAGGAGGAGGATATGAAGAAATCCAAAATTTGATTTGTGGGAATTTTGGAAGTGCCTATGCATGCTATAAAATGGGGGGGAAAACATGAAATTGATTAAGGGATGATTAATTAAAATTACTATTTAAGATTAAGTTAATGATTATTTGAATAAAAATAAAATTTAAAAAAAAAAGAGAGAGAGTTCCCTGATCATGAAAAGGAATTGGAAAAATAATAAATAATAATGATAAAATAATAATTTAAAAAAAAAAGAAATAAAGTTATAATTTAAGGATAAACTTAGGTAGAAATTAATAGGTAGTGAATAAAGTAGAAATAAAATGTAGATTTTTGTGAATTAGTGAGTATACTCTTAATTTATAGTTAAGATTGAGTAAAATTCAGATTTAGATATTAATATAAAATTTAATTTAGGGAGTTGTATTAAGTTAATTGTGGGGATAAGGAGTATGTAATGAGAAATTTTGAGGGAAGCCATATAATAATAATAATAATAATAATAATAATAATAATAATAATAAATAAATAAATAAATAGTTGTTAATCAACATATATATAGAATAATTAATTTGACTCGGTATTAAAACAATATATTATCCTTATTTAATTTTTTAATAAATTTATATCACATGCATTGGTATCGAATAAATCTAAACATGAAAAGAGCAAGGACTGAATTAGTGGGAGTGAAGCTAAATAGAGGTCTATGTATACTTTGTTGGCAATAGTTAATATTTTACTTTAAAATTGAATGCTATTGAATTTATAATTGATGATCATTTTAATTGTTTTATAGTTGTATAATTTTATGATGTAGATTTATTAAATGTTTGTTTTATGTAATATAATTATTTGATACATGATTGGAGAGCTGGAATATCAATAAATGGATTAGGTATTGTAATCAAGAAAATGGGTCACAGACAAATGGTAAAATTGTTAAACAAAGTTAAAATAAGAATGAAATTAGATAATAAGAAAATATTAGATCATGATTAGTGCCTTGAGTTTAGAATATCATAGACAGATTGACATACTAATAAAAAATAATGAGGCTTTATAGCCTGTTATTCTGAAATGAGGCACATGACATCTAATTATGGAGATATTTATTTACATAATTATAAAGTCATGACGACCACAAGATCACGACTCCTATGTATCTCTCTAAATTTTAGTCTTAGTAGTATAATTTTGGACAATTAAGTAAAGAAAATAAATGAAAGAATAATAGAATTTATTATTGCTTTATTAATAAAAAAAATAGGTAAGTAAAATATGGAATAATAATATATTTGTTGTTCTATATTTTATTGAAAATTTATTTTATGATGCTAAAATAATTACATTGTTATTATCTTTATTATTATTGATTTTATTAATTATTGCCACAAAGTATGCACTATAAGCATAAGCTTAGCATGTAGTTTCTTTCTTCTCGCGTAGATTGTAGATAAAAGAAAATTGAATGGTAGATTTGTAGATAGAACTACAAAATTAGTGGAACCCTCGTCAAGCAGTACAGTAGATACAACCATACATATGGTAAATTATTATTTGATAGGAGTCTTGTAAAATTATCCAAGTAAATTTATTGTGAATCTATATTACTTTATTTTTACTCATATGAAAATTTATTAAATTATTATTCATTTATTGTATTAATACATTTTTTTAAAAAAAATTAGTGTTGGATTTGATAAAAAATCTGAAAATCAATTAGCAAATTTGGTAAACTAAAGGCAAGTGTCTAGTCGCTTGTAATTGTTCGTTTTTTTATTTTGCTCTTTAATCAGTTTTTTGTTATAGTTGCCCATTATATTTCGTTTTTATTTCACTTTGTCCCTTCAAAATTTGTCATAATATGCCCTAAATCGGCGTATATATTTCATGTGCTAATGTATTTTCTAGTATATCACGTCATTATATAGTAGCCGGATGTGTTGTGTTTTTGGATTTTTAAGGGGGCAAAGTGAAACATAGTACAAAGAGCAAATTGGGCTAAAAACTTATATGTGCAAATTAGCAAAAAAAAATGATAATTATAAAGGGTTTGATATGTCTTATGCCTAAATTAAACTAATGTAGAATAAAAAGCCCAATGAAAGAAAATACATTAACTTGTCGTCATTCTGAAAAATCGTCTGCAAAACCAAGGAAAATCAGGCAATTTCAAAACCTTAAGGAAATAAAAGCCGGGTTTTTTTTTTTTTAATTTTCAAAAGAAAAAAGCCAGTGTTTTTAATAGAATAATTTTCGAAGTCTCTGTAGTCAAGTAATAGTACATATATGTCGTCCCGGAAAAAAAAAAATAAAAAAAATATATATATATAAAGAAGGATAAAAAGGGAATTTGATTATACGAATGGTCATTCATTGGGGTTTGAAATGCATAAACAAGTTTACTCGCGTGTAAAGGCATAAATAAGGTTGCATAATAGAGTTTGATGCATTCCGTTTTCATTTCTTAGAGTATAATTACTTTGTAATAGATTGTAGAGGTTGCGATGGGGGTTTGGCATTGCTTTGGAAATAGAGTTTTGATGTCATAGTATAGTCTTATTCCTTTAATCATATATATTTTTCTTGTGGTATGTTGGCTGGTGGTTCAAGGTGGAGAGCTTTAAATATATACGGTTGGCTGGAGGCCCATAATAAAAGCAAAACATGGAGATTATTGGATAACTTGAACAATTCCTCTTCACTGCCGTGGTTATGCTTAGGTGATTTTAATGGCTTTGGAAAAAGAGGGAGGTAGAGGCCGACTTTCAGAGAATATGGTAAAGTTCAGAGATGCAATCGCCTGCCACTTCCCCGATCTGGGCTTTAATGGGATCCCGTTTACATGGGATAATAGAGGGGAACTTTTCATAAATACCAAAAAAAAAATGAAAAATAATTACAATTTTATCTTTCTTCAATATTTTTTTCAATTTTATCCAAAATATTTTTTATAATTACAACAACATTTCATGTATATCTTGGGTATATCTCGGAGATACTTTCAGCTTAAAACGGTTGTGAACAAAGGTTATAAAAGTTCGGTATACCTTGAACATATTTTGAGTATATCTTAATATATTTGGCCTAAAACAATTGTGAACACATGTTATAAAAAGGTATATCTTGGATATACTTTCGGTCTAAAACAGTTGTAAACAAAGACTTTAAAGTTTGGTATACCTTGGGGATATCTTATGTATAAGAAAGTTGTGAACAAAGGCTATAAAGTCCGGTATACCATGGATATATCTTAGGAATACCTTCGACATATGAACAACAGTCTATAAAGTTTGGTATACCTTGGTCATACCTTAGGTATATCTCTGGGATTCATTCGGCCTAAAACAGTTATAAACAAAAGTTATAACATCTTCAATATGTTAGGCATATCTTGGGTATATTTTTTAAGAATAAAAGATAATTGATGATTAATAAATAAATATATACATTTTATCAGATCCACAATTCTTCAATAAACATCTAAACCTAATTATACAACTTCGATTTTTTATATTTACTATGCTTAAAGCCCTTCTTCATATTCTTCTTGGTATCTAAATCGCAAATTTAAAAACCAAGTGTTATGCTTCTTCATCTCTTGTTGCGGCGAGTTCGACTCCAACGCGATATTGCCGTCATCAGAATCAGTGATTTGTAGAATAAAAAAATCTTGTTTTACTTATTCTTCTTCATTTTTTTGTGTTCTTTATGTTAGATCTTTGCAAATTAAATGAAAAAGAAAAAAAAAGAGGTAAGAAAGAAAAAACTTTCGGTACAAATGAAATTTTACAAAATTGATGGTAAAATTGAAAAAATAAAATAAAATTTCGGTACTTGGTGAAATTTCCTCATAATAGAAGGCAAGGGTAGGCCTGAATCAGAGAAAGATTAGATCGGGCTTTTGCTTGAGGAGATTGGTTGGAAAGATTCCCTAATGTTACCGTTAGCCATTTATGTAGGCTCTCTTCGGATCATTTTTGTATCCTCGTCAGTGCTTGCAATAGTTTCCATGTATCCAATAGGAAAAAGGAACCTTGGAGGTTTGAGGCAATGTGGGTGAGGGAAAATTCATGCGGGAGTGAGGTTAAATTGGCTTGGACTTTGGGTAATAGAAGTAGGGCAGTTTTGGTTGGAGATAAAATTAAGCAGTGTACGAGTGCCTTGCAAATGTGGAGCAGGTCAACTTTTAGGGACACTAAAAATCAGATAAAGGCTAAGTCAGAAGAACTAATTAGGATGCAAGAGCGAGTGGTAAATGAATATGATTTTAGAGAGTTTAGAACGGCCCAGAAAGACCTCAATGAGCTTTTCCTTAGAAAGGAGGTTATGTGGAAACAATGATCAAGAGCCTTATGGTTGGAAGAGGTGATTTTAATACAAATTTTTTTCATAGGAAAGCTTCCAAGAGGAGAAAGTGTAACACTATCCACAGTATCAGAGATAAAAGGGGTAATTGGGTCGAAGGAGATGGTATTGACGAAGTTGTGTTGGATTATTTCAGAGATAATTTTTCTAGCTCCCACCCGAATGTCATTGATGCTATTGACTCATATTTAGATGAGTCATTGACTGACTTATTAAGCTCACCTTACACAATTGAGGAGGTTTCTTGTGCCTTGAAGCAGATGCTCCCTTGTAAGTCTCCTGGTCTTGACGGTATGCCCGCTTTTTTTTTTTTAATAATACCTACTGGCATATTATTGCAAAAGATGTAACTGATTGTGTCCTTGGTTTCTTGAACTCTAGTGTGCTTCTTAATAACATAAACCATACTAACGTCACTTTGATTCCCAAAATTTTATTGGGATTATATACTCTTCAAAGCATATTATGTATTTATTACATTTTTATTTTTTGATGATAAAACTATTGAGGTATATATATATATATATATATATATATATATATATATATATATATAGTTTTTCATGAGAATTTTAAATAAATGTCATTTTAATCATATCATATGTATTTATGTGATTTTTATAGATAATCACAGAAGACATAAATACAAGTTATTTTATGATTAAATAATTGTGTTTCACAGTTGATAAATAAAATTAGACACTTTATTTATGTTTAGACTGTAGTAAATTCATTGAATGATTTGTTTTGATCATGAATGAATTTACTTATATAGTTTGTCTATATAGAACATGATCAAAAATGAGATTTAATAATTTTAAATAACTATCAGATTTATTAAATCTCATAGGCATTGATTTTACTATAATCTTAATCTTGAGTTAACTATAATTTCATATTTATAAATATTACTTCATTTGAGTTACTAATGAGTGAAATTTAATTAAAAGTCAATATTCTCAATAATTTGGTGAGTGTATTTATGAATTGTGATAATTATTAATTAACAATATAGAATTTATACTAAAATATCTCTTGATGGATTTTCGGTACTTGTTCATTAAATTCCGAGCCAGAGTGTGTTAACAATAATTATAAATTAGTTTTTGTAATTATTGTTAAAATATAATCATTAGAGAAAATCAGTAAGTATCAAGGTATAAGATATAATTAAATTAATTGGACAGTTGAGATATTAATTTAATTATCGATATTATACAAAAGATTACTAAATAAAGAAATCAATGTGGTATGGGTCAAATTTATATTAATCCCTGACAACACCTATTTAATTATAGGTAAATTATTGATAACCACTATTGTATGTGCCCATATGATCCCCGGGCTAGCTCATTTAATTGATTGTACTAGTACATATTTTGTCAATTAGCAAGTTGGGCCTTGAGTCTACAAGTGAACAAAAATTAGTATTTTATTGAATGATACGTGGAAAATAATATTTATTAGATAATTATTTTAAATTTTAGAAATTCTAATTTAATTAGAATTAAATTTAAAATAGATAAATTATCTCATAAGAAATTTTATTTTGATTAGAAACATTCTAAGAGATAAAATTGAAATCATTTATTTATTTTCTATTTAAATGAAAATAAGATAATAAATGATTTTTTATCCTAATTAACAAATTCTATTCAAAATAGAATTGTAAATTGGGATAAGAGTCCATATCTACCTAGAGATATTTTGGCTTTGATATTCTTAAATTTGTTGGTCACAAACTTAAGAAAATATATATTTTCTTGGTGGAAGAAAGAGTTTTGCCGAGAAAAAGAAGAAAAAGAGAGAAAGAAAAAAATTTTTTTTTTTTTGTTCTTTCAATAAGAAAAATTAAAGGTATCACAAAATCAAGAAATTAAGTGAAAAAGAAAATAATTTTTATTTTATTTATTAGTTTTGACCTTGATTGTTCAAATTGCTAATTACTTAATTTTGTAGTATACAAGGTGTCCACCTGTCTAGTGCAATCAAACTTGAGAATAGCTTGGAATATCTGTGCGGACGGAATCATTAGCAAGATCTTGTATACACGTTAACCTCCATCATCAAAATGTACGATTTCTGTTAATAAATTATTTTGTACATAATATGAGACGGTCTCTCGAGAGAGAATTTTTCCACTGTGTTTTATTTGATAAAATTGTTTTATCAAAAGATTTTATAAATTTTAAAAATATCCCCTGCACCTAGGACCTTATCTAATCTTAGCAACTTCACTCGGATTGTATCAGCATCAGAGGATTGCGGAATCCAAAGATATTGTTATAGTCTTTGTGGCGCCTCCATTTGGTATAAATGGATCATAACCGTGGAATCCAACTCAGCGGATCGTGGGATCATGGAATGTTAGTGTAGTAGGGTTCTCCTATGTCATTACTTATAAATCCTTAAAGCAAAGTTCATAAACAAGTAGAACTTTAAGAGTTTAAAAAATTTACAAGTAAATTCTTAAAACAAAAAATAAAAAATTTAATAATTTTTGGAGGATAGGTAGTAGTTTTTTGTATTTTCTTGTGTTTCATCTCTCCATATTGATCCCTCAAAAATATAAATTTATATAATTTCATTACATATATATTTGTTTGCATGTTGTGAACATATTATGTTTCTCATATAATCAAGGAATAACCTAGGATTAGGTACTAGGGGACCAAATTCAAATAGTCAATGAATTTAAAAAAACAAAAACAAAAACTACAAATTTATTTGTTATAAATATTCATTCCTTATATATATATAACCTATCAGAATAGATCACATTCCTCGTTTACAAAATCCATGAGGAATTTTCACAACTATCATGTTTTAATTTTTATTTTCATAAATATCTTCCTTTTTTCTTTTCATTTTACCCTTTTTAAGTTTTTCGTCTACCGTTTTTATGATGCACCGCCACGACTGGCCAACAATGATCATTAATATCATCCTCTGTTTCGAAACAGCCTCTCTGCTCCTCTCTCTATGGCTTTTTTCAACATAGACAATTGTTACTGGTTCGTTAGCTGCAAATGCATAATTTGGTGGTTTTTTTTACTATTTCTGTATAATAACTGGTCCGCATCTTTGTCTTTGTATGTCATCAAGGCCATAACCGGTCCTCTACCAGACCCACCAGGTATGAAGTCGCAAATTATACTGTGTATCCTGGTCCACAAAGTATTATAAACTAAATACGTGTGATAAAAGTAATAAAAAGACGATAGCAATTTTGTAAATATAACAAACTTATATAAATTCGTTAATTGATATAAGTTCATTAGTTATTAGAAAAAAGTTTATTAGTTTATTAATAAAAGTTAATTTTATTTTAAAATAAAATTAACAGTTATTTTGTATTTTTTTCGTTTTCAGATGCTATTTGTCTCGATTTATTATTTTTTCAATGCATTTTGTCTCGATTTTTTTGTTACATTTTGAGTTTATTTAAAGATAATTCAATGAATTCATACTTACAAATCAAAAAAAAAAATATTCATTAAATTAAATACACAAAAATAAAATGATCTTGTATTAATATAAGAAATAAACCTTTATTAATAAACTAATGAATCCTTAGTTCATTTATTATGAACATTTTCAGTTTATTTGTAATGAACTTTTTATTAAACTAACGAATCTTTACTTTATTTGTAATGAATTTTTTTTAATGAACTAATGAATATTTTAAAAAATTAATAAACCTCTAGTTTTTTCTTAATGAATGTTTTCAGTTTATTTCCAATAAAACTTCTCAATAAATTAATAAAATTTTACTTTATTCGTAATGAACTTTTTTTAATAATATAATAAATATTCTTTTAATAAATTAATGAACTTTCAATTCATTCGTAATGAATATTTTTCAGTTTGTTTGTAATGAGCCTTTTTAATAAGCTAAGAAACCTTTGCTTTATTGGTAATTAATATTTTTTAATGAACTAATAAATATTTTTAAATAAACTAATAAACTTTTATTTAATGACAGATAATAAATATTTACAAAAATATCACTGTATGATTGATAACTGTGTAAATTTGATTTATTTACAAAATTGTTATCGCCTCTTATATGTGTGATGAATTTGGTCTATAATTCTACATATAACAGGTAACATATAACAATTTTAATGTGAAATTGAACAAGGAGGGATTGAATGCCAAGTATCCAGTGGTTTTTATCCCTGGGATTGTTACAGCGGTCCTTGAGTTGTGGGAAGGACCCGATTATGATTGTTCATGATTTGATTCTCTTCACAAATAATAACCCACACCCATTTCTTAATTAGCCTTAATTATGAAAATTTTTATATTTAATTTTAATTATTTTGCATAACAGTACTGTTATATTTTATAATATGACCTTTTTTTAGCAAAAGTTAACAAAAACATACCTTACATTTACAGTTTAAGAAAACCATGATTATATATATATATATATATATATATATATATATAATTTTTTCAGCTCTTTGTTAACCAGAATATTACAATTATAGAATCCTAAACTTGATAAATTTCAGTGGTACCATCTAAAAAATTATTATCATCATTATCCTTTTTAATTATAATTTTTATAATAAGAAATTTAATTCAAATAAATTACTTATATACTCAAATTAGAATAATAGTTGAATTTAAATAAAATATTACAACTCATCAATAAAATACATATTTAAATGGTACCATCTAAAAAAATAGTTGAATTATTACAACTCATCAATAAAAAATACATATTTCTCTCCTTAGTCCTTGCTAAACCTCACAAATTTGAAAACAAAAATATAATTTTAAGTTCAATGCATTTGATAAATTCCTATTTTAATTGCAATGCTTTTATTGAAAGTATATTTTAAGTGTTTAATCTGTTATGGTGGAAAATAAATCTTTTTACTGTTGAAATTTAAATTTTACCTCCCGAATAATAATAATAATAATAAAATGAAAAAACACACTGTTTTGGTTGATTTAATAAATAATTTGGCAAATTAACCAATCCAACCCACAAAAGTTATTCCTATATAATTATCTAATCCAACTTGAATCAATATCATTTTAATACCAATTTTTTGGATCGGGTCGAATTGGGTTGGACAGATGAACTGATTAATTCATATTCATGAACACTTCCTAATAAAAATTGCTCGTTTAGCAAATTTTGTTCAATATATACAAGCAAATAATTAGAGAAAAACATATTCATCGTCAATCTTGTTGTGAAGCTTATCTTTAATTATGTTCGTTGTCGAAAATAATTGTTCAATAGAAGTCGTAGGAACTAATAGGGTAAGAATTAAGGTTAATTTCATCAATAGTCATTATAATTTGATGATATATCACTGAAAATTTAACATGACAATTGATGTATTACTGTAAATTAGCCAAAAATGATTTTATTAAAACAAAAATATAGTCGAATGATTTTTTCAAAATAAAAAAATTTTATAATTTTACTACAATAAAAATAAAATTTAGCGTCTAAAACAATGCTTCCGTAGTAGTCCTAGGAATAAGTCACTCTATATATAAAAAGCATAATCCCAGTTCGTTTCCTATCATTTTTTTTTTTATGTCACCTCTATGCTGGGGGTATGTCAACATATGTGTGGGGTTGTTCAATCTTGAATATGTGAATTACGTCCTACATCATTCAACAGACCTACATCGTCGTACGCCTGCCTAGGAAAAAAATAGTTATATGTCCTGCAAGTGGTGATGAATTTGTATTGGTTTCAATCCCTTACCTTCAACACCTCCAACATCGTATGTTGTTATGTCGTGAATAAGTTGTAGTTTATGTTAAAATTTAGTAAAATTTATTAATAATTAGATTAAAATTTCATAAAATTTATTTCACATCACTAACAGTCTCTACAATTTTTATAAAAAAAATGAGGTATAAATAATTCATACCATATGAAACTTAAATTCATAAATATCTATTGTAGAACAATATTATATTACTCTGTAGAATAACACTTGTCTCTAATATCCTTACAATAACAATGCTCTAGAATCCTTCACAAAATATATAATACAATAAAATTAAAATTAAACACATGTTATATTATACATGAAAAGAACTTAATTGTAAAAATCTTCGAAAGAGTTATCTATAACTTAAACTAAACAAAAAATATAACCTGATTTTGATTTTAAACCGATTCATTTCTTACAACATTTCCATTTTATTTTTTATTTTAAACCAGAGTATTAATTTTTTAGGTAGAACCTACTTGATTTTAATTTTGAAGAAATATCACCTATAACGATTATTGAATTTTTTTTTTTCAATTTTACTGGCATTTTTTTTTTGTTTGCCACCGTTTTTATTTTCATTTTTACCCTTTTTTTACCTTTTTTTTTTCAATTATGGGAATCACTATATATTTAGCACAAGTTTTGGTTCAATTGAGAAATAAAATTGTCTTTTTTCATCTTTTAAACATGGATTAAAAATTTCATTAACTTGTATGGCTACCAATTAATTATTCTTATACATGCATTTATTTATTTATTTATTTATTTTTAATCATTGTCTGATTAACTTAATTACCAAATGAAACATGTAAATTTGTATTAACTTAATTAAGATTATTTACTTTGGTCAACTTTGGATAGATCTTTGGTAATTTTCAATTGAGAGAATGAGTGAATGTATGGTAAACCTTGAATAAATTTAAGATAACTTCAACTTTCACTAATTTTCTAATAAACCTTGAGTTGATCTTTGGTAAATTAACCTTGGCTAAACCTTGAGTATATCTTTGGTAAACTATTGGTAAACATTGGCAAATTTTAAGTAAACTTTGGGTAGATTTTTGATAATTTTCAGTTGAGAGATTGAATAAATATAAAGTAAATATCAGATAAACTTTGAGTAAACTTTAGGCAAATCTTAGGTAAGTTCAACTTTAACTAATTTTCTAGTAAACCTTGAATTAATCTCTAGTAAACTAACTTTAGCTAAACCTTGGGTATATCTTTGGCAAACAATTGGTAAACATTGGCAAATTTTGGGTAACTTCAACTTTCATTAATTTTCTAGTAAACCTTAAGCAAACATTTGATAAATATTGGGTAATTTCAATTTTTATTAATTAGTTGGCAAATTTTAGGTAAACCTTATGTAACTTCAAATTTTATTAATTTTCTAGTATATATTAGGTAAACTTTTTGTAAATATTGAGTTTCGGTATTTTTATAATATTTTAAGATACTTATGGCATTTTAAAAAAAAAAACTTTAGAGCTTTGGCATTTTTGAAAAAAAAAACTTTAATGGACAATATTTTTGTAAATATTTAGGCGCTTTTTTCCATTTTTGTAAAAATCCCTCTATTATTTAAAAATTTTTTTACAAAAATACCAAAAAACGAATACATTTTTATATTTTTACTGGGATTGAAAGTTTTTTTTAGTTTTACCGAAAAAAAATTTATAAAATTACAACAGTATCTAAATCTCAAAATCACTCCAAAATATGCTTAGACGGTATATATTCGGCATACCTTTGGCATATCTTGGTTCAAGAACAATAACAAGAACAATTAAACCATTAAAGAAGAAGAATAAAAAGAACAGAATTCAATCAAAATTCAAAACATCACAAATTCTCAAAAAACAGTGCCTATATGGTATATCTTCAGTATACCTTCAATATACTTTTAGCATATCTTGGTTCAATTTCTCCAATAAAGAATAAAAAAATCATAACAAGAAGAAATAATCATTAGGGCTGTAAATGAACCAAACCTTCGTGAGCTATTTGAGTCTTAGTTCAAAAAAACTCATTCGAAATCGTTTGTTAATCTTAATGAGCCGAGCTCAAGTTCAAATTCGAGCTCGAGTTTAATGTTATTTGGTTTGTTAGCTCGTGAATGTATTCGGTTAAAAGCTTGTGAACATGTTCATTTAAAAGACATATTCATTTAAAAGCTCGCAAACATATTCTTTTAAAACTTGTTTTTGTTATATTTTATTATCGAACTCGAGCTTTTGTCATTAATAGTTAATGAGTCGAACTCGACCTTTGTGATTATCATTTAACGAGCCAAATTTGAGCTAAGCTCATTAAGCATAATAAATGAGTTATTTACAAGCCTAGTTCGAGCCACTCATGAGCTTACTAATTTTGAAACGAGTCGAGCTCGAGCCTGTGACAGTTTTAAATGAACCAGCTCAAACTCCTCAATATTCAGCCCAGCTTAGTTCGATCACAGCCCTATTGATCATTAAAGAAGAAGAATAAGAATAATAGAATTCAATCACAATTCAGAACATCACAAATTCTCAAACAAACAGTTTGGTATACCTTTGGGTATACATTGGGTATATTTTGTGAATTCTTTAGGAATATCTTGGGTATACCTTCGGGATACTTTTGGTATACCTTGGGAATTCTCAAAGAATTCTCTAGGAATATCTTGGGTATACCTTGAGAATATATTTGGTATACCTTGGGAATATTTTGGGTATATATTGGAAATTTCTTGAGAATTCTCTTAAAGGAATTCTCTGGAAATACTTTGGATATATTTTGGGAATACTTCGATTGAATTGCCCATATTTTAAAAAAAAAAAAAGCAAGAAAAAGAAGAGAAATTCATCAAAATTACTTATAACTTGTGAGTAAAGAGTTCAGATCGAAAAGCATTTCCTCACCACCTTTTTCTATCCTTTGAAATTATTTTATGTAATTAGATTTTAAAAAGTTAATAAAAATTCTCGTTTAAAATATCAAGATGCCATAATTGAGATAAGTTTGCAAGAATTCAATACTGTCATTTGTGAGATACAGGTAATAGTGTATCACAATAAGTGATTTGAGAAATGAAAACACATACTTCAACCAATCTACAAAAACAAACACTGACATGAAAACGCAAAGAAATAGAAAGAGAAGGAAAAGTATATATCCTCCAGCGGCAGAGATGATCAATAGAATCTTTTTTAGTGCTCAATATATCAAAGGGACTAGAGGAATCATCGTTAGTTTCATTACCTCTTCTAGACTCGAGATCATGTCGCCATGTGTAGAGCAGTTCCTTGAATCTACTCATTTTGATTTGCTGTAGCAAAAGAGATGACACTGTTAGCCTCTTAAATTCACTATGTTTCCACCGGTTCTTTATCACCATTAACTTCAAACTAAAATTCTAAACAAATTCATGTAAAGACAAAGAGGGAGAAGGTGAGGACAGAGAATCACAAGGTGCAGTCGCTGGAGGAATCAATAACAATGCTGGTGGTTTCACCCGGAGTGTGACTACCAACTGTAGATGAAGAAAAAGAGGAGAAAAAAGACTTCGGTAAAATTGAAAAAAATATATGTAAAAATGAAAAAGAAGAATATTAGATGTATTTTTGTAAATAAAATGATAAATGTTGATTTTTAGTGAAATTTTCTTTTAATTTTTCAACTGGAATGTATTTGGCTAAGAGCAACTTGATTTGTTTTTTTATTTGTTTATTTTTTTCAACCATATTGTTCTTGGGTGGGAGAATTTGGGTTATAATCAAACTTAGCCAAACTGAATACTAATGAGCTCGAGTTCAGTTCGTTTAAAGTTGTCACGTGTTTGAGCTCAATACAAGCTTGATTCAAACTTTTATATTTGAGCTTGAGCTCAGCTTATTTCAAAATTATTTAGCTCACAAGCAGCTTGAATTTAATTATTAAATAACTCGTTTATTATACTTAATTATGAGCTTAGTTTGAGTCTTGGCCGTTAACAAAAGGTCGAGTCTAAGCTCGAACTCATTAACAAAATATAATATAAATGAACCTCAAACAAGCCTTAAATAATATGTTCACAAACTTTTAAATAAATACATTCACGAGTTTTAAATAAACATATTTGCGATCCATTATATGAACATGTTCACGAGTTCTTATGAGCTAACTAGAGTTCGAAATCAGTTCATTCAGATAAACAAACGATTTGGAATGAGCTATTTTTGAATCGAAATTCGAATTACTTGCTGAGTGACTTGTTTTGTTTATAGCCTAAGGGAGAGTTATATAAAAAAAAAATTCATAAGAAGATGGGGTGTATATAGGAAATCAAACCAAAAACAGAAATTGGAAATTCCGGTTCTTGGAGCCAAGAATGGGTAACTGATTAACTATAGGAGCCAAGAACAAAAACTATTAGTTTTGATTACTGGCAAACAATGGTTCTTCACTCCTAAATCCAACTCATGAGATTCTCTAGCAAAAATTTGACCGACCAATATTTCTGAAGCCACAATAATTTACTTTCCCCTGCCAATTCTTTCAATTTTATTAAAAAAAACAAGGATAGTTTTGGTTTCTGGTCATCGGTCCTAGATTTGCAGTTAAGATTTTTTAAACCTTATCCAGTATATATTTTCAAAAATAACTCCGTTCTTATAAATACCCCAAAATTTTTTACTCAGCTTTTGATCTTTTTGAAACTTGTTGGACAAAACTTGACCCTTGGTTTCATGTGCTTGAAACCCCTTCTGATAGAAATGATTTCGGATTTGCTCTCTGATAGTCTCAAATTTTCTTTCACTAGAAAACCATTTATTATTTTAATAAAATACGCTTTTAGGTAAACTAAGTTTACTATATTATTTATAGATTAATTCAATCACATATTAACATGTATTTAATTATTTTATTTTTATTAATTAAAATAAATTCAATATATATATATGTGTGTGTGTGTGTTGGAAAAATTGTGATTATGAGCCATTTTGAGAGGATTATTCGGGTGGGTCCCACAACTCGATTTTGAGAAAAAGACCCGGATATATGTTCTTTGACATGTGGACTATGAATTAATGTATTCATATACTCAAAATGGAAAATGTGTGAATAGAAATTGAAACTCAAAGTAAGCTCCATGATAAGGAGATTTAAAGGTAAAAAGTGAGTGGAAGTTTGTCCCACATCACTAAGAATTAAAGTTGGACTTGTGTTTATATATAGAGATGCATTCTTACATGGGTAAGAAAAGTAGAATGGAAAGCTTTCTTTCGCGCTCTCAGGTGCAGGAGGGTGCAAATCCATGGGCCGGGATGGACCAATGTGTGGGTGCGCAACCCCAAAATCTCGTGGTCCTGAACAAGCCCAATTTTTACAAATTATTTTTTATTTCTGGAAAATTTTGGTAGCACTCTCGTGTGGATCCACACGGCTGGCAGTCTGCCACAGGATGAGTGAGCAAGGCAGATCCACTTCAGGTGTTTCAAAGATTAATTTCACCATTATTTGAGAGTTACAAAGGCATTATTAGCAACCTTTAAAGGAAATTAATCACAATTAATCCATTGTCTCCTTCATCTAGTATAAATAGGTGGTTTAGACTTGAATTTTCAAGTTGTTGAAAAGAGCATACTTTGATTGTTTCTTTCTTTCTTCTCCTTCTTCTTCTCAAGTGAAAGAGGTTGTGGCAAAGCAAAGTTCACTGTAAGTAGGTGTTGTGTGTTCAACAACTACTTGGAATCTGTTGTATCCTGGGAGACAAATGCCGATTATCCTAAACACCCGTGTAGGAGGCGAATTTGTCTTAAGGAAACTGTGTGCTACACAAGCCTCAGATTGATTTTCCATATTCTGCTATTTTTGAATATTGAATTAACAATTCTCCTATTTTCCTTATTTGTTTCTAACAATCTTAAGACAAAATTATCGTTTGCTAATTCTTTATTCAAATTTATTAATTCTTGGAATTAATATAATTTGTTTGTTGTTGTAGAAATGGAGAACACGGTAGCTGCTACCAATGTTCAGGATGGATCCCAGCCATCACTTTCTGCTGCTTGGGTTGTCTCTCCGGTTGTGCCTGTAACGGTACCTGTGAACCATGGAGAGAAACCAGAAAAATTCTGTGGATTGAATTTTAAGAGGTGGCAGTAGAAAATGTTGTTTTACCTAACTACCTTGAATCTTGCACGATTCTTGGTTGAGGACGCTCCTACTCTTAAAGAGGATGAGCAAGATGTCCAAACAAGGATGGCCTATGA
>CATIWF010163734.1:0-25983 GCA_949630135.1 Balakata baccata
GTAGAGAATACTTAAGCCAAGAGTTTCTTGATTATCTTAGGGATAATGGGATATTATCCCAGTGGACTCCACCTTACACACCACAATATAATGGAGTGGCTGAAAAGAGAAACCGAACCTTCTTGGACATGGTAAGGTAAACAATAAGCTTTGTAGAACTACCTAAATCATTTTGGATTATGCACTAGAGATTGCCGTTTATATTTTGAATGGAGTCCCTTTAAAGTCAATTGATGTTACTCCATACGAGATGTGGAATAATAAAAGGCGTACACTTTCTTACATGACAGTTTGAGATTGTCCTGCTTATATGAAGTGGATAATATTATATAAGCTGGAAGCTAAATCTGACCGATGTATGTTTGTGGGATATCCTAAAGCATCATATGGATATCAATTCTACCACCCTTTGGAACAAAAAGTGTTTGTTTCAAGACATGTTATCTTTTTTGAGAAAGAGTTTCTTCTAAAAGGAGATAGTGGGAGCAAAATTGAGCTTGAGGAAGTTCAAGATGCTCAAGCAGACGTTGATCAACTGCCTGAACTCGAGCCTACTACTCATACAAATGAGATAGTAGCTCAACCTTTTGAAGGACAAGAACTTCGTAGGTCAAGTAGGATACACACTGTTCCAGAGAGATATGGATTTCTTATAAGTGAGCAAAATGACCTATTGCTTATAGAAGATGATGAGCCTACTATCTATGGAGAAGTTTTGAATAGTTTAGAATCTAACAAATGGCTTCAAGCCATGAAGTCAGAAATGGATTCCATGTATGAAAACCAAGTATGGACTTTGGTTGACCCATTCGAAGGGATAAAACCCATAGGGTGCAAATGGGTTTTCAAGAAGAAAACCGACATGGATGGTAATGTAATTGCCTATAAAGCTAGACTGGTAGCTAAAGCGTATCATTAAAGACAAGGAATTGACTATGATAAGACTTTTAATCCAATAGCTATGCTTAAATCCATAAGGATACTCCTAGCTATTACTGCTCATTATGATTATGAGATATGACAAATAGATGTGAAGACGGCTTTCCTTAATGGAAACTTAACCGAGGATGTGTATATGACACAGCCAAAGGACTTCATATCCAAAGATGGCGAAAAGGTATGCAATCTTCATAGATCCAATTATGGATTGAAACAAGCATCCAGGAGTTAGAATATCCGGTTTGATGAGACAATCAAATAGTTTGGTTTCTCACAAAATCTAGATGAGCCTTGTATATGTAAGAAGGTTAGTAGGAGTGTAATTGTATTCCTTATGTTGTATGTACATGACATACTGCTAATGGGAAACGATGTCTCAGTCTTACAATCTGTCAAAATTTGGTTATCTAAGAATTTGTCTATAAAAGATCTTGGAGAAGCAACCTACATTTTGGGGATAAGAATCTATAGAGATAGATTTAAAAGGTTGCTTAGTCTTTCACAATCTACATACATAGACAAGGTGCTAAAGAGGTTTAGCGTGGAGCAGTCCAAGAGAGGATACATTCCCATGACCCATGGGATTACCCTATCAAAATATGTGTCTAAAGGCACAAGATGAGAGGACACACATGAGTTTGATCCCTTATGCTTTGGTTATAGGATCAATCATGTATGCTGTGATATGTATAAGACCCGATGTATCATATGCTTTAAGTGTCACGAGTAGATACCAGTTGGACCTAGGTGAAGGTCATTGGGTGGCTGTTAAGAATATCCATAAGTACCTGAAAAGGACTAAGGATGTATTCTTAGTATATGTAGATGGAGACCTTATAGTGAGTGGGTATACCGATGCTAGCTTCTATTCTGATAAAGATGACTCAAAATCCTGTTAGATTATACATTCACACTTAATGGTGGGGCAGTTAGTTGGAAGAGTTCCAAATAAGAAACGACTGTTGATTCCACAATTGAAGTAGAGTACACAGTAGCTTCTGAAGCAGCAAAGGTAGCGGTTTGGATTAAGAAATTCATCATGGATCTTAAAGTGGTTCCTAGCATTTTTAGTCCAATACAATTGTATTGTGACAACAATGGAGCCATTGCACAGGCAAAGGAACCACGATGTCATTAGAAGTCCAAACATATACTCAGAAGATACCATTTGATTAGAGAAATCATTGGTAGGAATGATGTAAAAATAGAGAAAGTGCCCACTTATTAGAATATAGCTGATCCTCTAACTAAGCTACTTCCCCAAAGGAAATATGATTCTCATGTACTCTCCTATGGAATTCAATATAAAGGTGATTGGCTTTAGTGCAAGTGGGAGATTGTTAGAAAATTTTTTTAAAGGCAATCACCTTTAGCACTTATTGTACATGTTTATTTGATTAATAAAAGGTATTTTCATTAATTTGGTATTCATATGATATATGAATTAATAGTGATCTTAAATCAATTAATGAAGTCCTTGATACATAACATAGCATGAAGGAAATCATGATGAGATCATGATAGTGAGATTCTTATCATGTGTAATTATGTTAGTATCTAAATTATCCCTAGTCATAGGATTAATAAGTAGAGACATTATTAATCCAGATAGACTAGCACATGTTATATTTCTTGATTGGATCAAGCAGTAAATCCCATAATCTGTAAGCATGAGATGTTTAGAGTTAACATGTGGATACTTGTTAAGAGTAGCCAAGTACATTGGATGACTTTCTATGAGACAATCACATGAATATTCTATTCAAATGTCAATGATAGTCTCATCATACCAATGGTGCAAATATCCTTAGACTTGAGGTAGTCAAGGATATCTTGGATACTGATTCAGTATTTTGACTTTATTCCTTGTTACCTCATAAAGGTTGCTCATAGGGTGGTAATTGGGTACAACTTAAGATATTCAAAGGTAATTAGGTAGTCAATAAAGGATTCACCACTCCAAATAAAGGGAGTGTATACCCATGGCCACTTGTTAGGACATTACTTAGAATCTCTGGCTAGAGTGGAAATGTCACAAATATGATCTTTAATGACATTCTAATAGATTAATTAGTCTTTAGGATAAGATCCAACATCACTTGGGCTAGGTGTGACATAGTCAATCTAGCACGAGTTGACACATTATCCATACTCTAAACCGAGTGGAGTATAAAATGGTGAAAGGATAAATTGCACGGAAATAGTCTATGGAAAGGTTCGTAGTCAACCACTGACTTTCTAGTCAATTGAGAGTCATGATGTGTTGCTAGATACTACTCATAACTTGTTTAAATTATTTGGTAATTTAAATGGCCAACATAATCGGGAACCTAGTCACACGCATTGGAGATATAAAGAATGAGTAAAATAGTTTTGGATAAGATCCAAAAATATGAGAAAATTATTTCGAGTCAGATCGTGATAAGATCGTAGAAAAAAATCGCTTGGGGGAGGTGACAGGCTAGTACAGGCCCTCGCGGGCCTGCTGGCCTGCCTAATTAGTCACCTTAAATTGGCCATTTATCTCTCAAACCTTTCATTTTCTCCTCTCTTCAATTTTGATCTAGTTTTCTGATTTTCTTTTGGATCTAAAAGACCTCAAAAGACATAAAATAGACAAAGAAAAATTTTTAGGAGAAGAAAAATTTTTGGAGACAACATGAAAAATTAAAATATACTCATTACTAGCACTTTGATATGTGTTCAAGCCATCTCCGTAGTGGTTTCATCCTCTCATATTTGAATGGATATTGTTAGAGACAATCTAAGATTAGATTGTTGCGGTTTGCTATAACCTAACAAGGCGAGAAGTTGAAGAAAAATCAAGAAATTATAAAGGCATAATTTCTGAATTTTTCTTTGTTCAATTAATTTTAATTGGCATAAGTAGAATTCTTTGATTCGGATTTTGAAACATTTTAAATTATGCTACATAATATGTATGTAATACATGCTCAAAATCCAACAGACCAAGCTCTGAACCGAGTGGGGTATAGTGAGGGTGAAAGAACGAATTGCACGAATATTGTCTATGGAAAGGTTCGTAGTTTAACCATTGACTTTCTAGTTAATTGGGGGTCATGATGTGCTGCTTGATACTTTCTCATGACTTGCTTAAGTGGCCAAAATAATCAGAAACCTAATGGGTCAAATGTACTGAAGGTGCGTAGAGGAAGTAAAATGGGCTTTTGGATTGGATCCACAACGGAGAGAAAAAAGGAAGTCTAGATAGCATCCCACTCGGGAATAGTACATTCCCGAGTGGGACAAATTTATGGGTGGGAAAGACCAGCTCGCGATCGGGAAAAGGTACTAGACTAAAATTACACAATGTCCCAATCGAGACATGGGATGTTACAATTGGGAACCATCCGTTTTGGGCATATCTTGACTGAAAAATGTGCTTTTCGATCGGGACCGATGTCAGATAAAGAAACCAAATCAAATTAGGATTCTATGATCGAGGGTTCTGAACCCCAAACACTCAAGGACTATAAATAGTTTCTTTTTTGGCATTAGAAGCTGCCATACCAGAGAAATAAAGAGTTTGTTCTCCCTCCCTCCCCTTCTCCTACTCTTGCTACCACAAAGGCCTGTGAACATCCATTGCCCTTAAAAGGTTTTCTTCTTCGTACTCTTCACGTGGATATCCATTAGAGGTAATCCAGCAAGGATTACTGTAGTTTGTGATAACCCGATAAGGTGACTCGAAGGAGAAGTCTCTGATATTAAAGGTAATCTTCTTCAAACCTAAGTTTTGGTTAATCATTCATAATTACATAGAACGATTTCCGCCATTAGGATTTAAATTTGTTTTTCCAATGTGTTTGTATATCTAATATGCATGGTTAAATCCCAACACGAGAACCACTCAATTTTGGGCATATCCTGACCGGGATAGGTGTGTCCCAACGGGACTAATGTTAGATATGGAAACCTAATAAGATTGGAATTCTATGAACGAGGGTTCCGAACTCTAATTATTCAAGGACTATAAATTGTCATTTTTCTGATATTAGAAAGAAGCTACCATACTAGAGAACAAAAGAGTCATTCATACTCTCTCATTTATCTTTTCTTACTAGCACAAGAAATTGTGAAACACCTATAGCCTCCAAAGGTTTTCCTTCTCGCATTCTTCGAGTGGACTTCTATTAGAGGTGATCCAAGTGAGAATTACTATGGTTTACGACAACCCAGTAAAGTGAAATGAACGAAAGAAGTCTATGATTTAAAGATAATCATCTTCAAACATTGTTTCTGGTTAATCATTCATAGCTACATAGGGAGATTTTTGTTATAGGGATTCTAAATTTTAAATTTCGTTGTATTTGTATATCTGATATGCATGTTACAAATTCCAACAGTGGTATCTGAGTCACCCTATTATTGCTATGTTTGATTTTAATTTGATGAACAATGAGATTGCATGAAAATTTGATTATTTGGATTCTTAATTTTAATTTGATTATTTGTAGCCAAATTTCATTCATAACGTATACAATTTGTTCATGTGATGAATCTTGTATATCAATGGATGAATAAAATGAATACAAATAAGATTTTGTATGATTTGTTTATGGGATTATGTTTTAATTGCCAAATTAGGGTATTAAATGGTTTAAAATTGACTAATCTTTTAATTTCATGATATGTTATGTTATGTTATGGGTATATATTTGGTATATACCTAAACTTGGAAACATATTTAGAACATTTATTTTGGTTTTGGACATATCAAACAATATTTTGAATGAGTTTCAAAATTTTTGGAATCGTATG
Source organism: Balakata baccata (assembly GCA_949630135.1). Lineage (NCBI taxonomy): Eukaryota > Viridiplantae > Streptophyta > Magnoliopsida > Malpighiales > Euphorbiaceae > Balakata > Balakata baccata. The sequence goes on from CATIWF010163734.1 coordinate 5,722, forward strand.
AATCCTGATTGGGAAAGGGGTTCCCGACTGGGACACTGCCCAGTTCCAGTTTGTAATTTTAATCTCTAATTTCTTATTTCCAGCACCTTTAATTCGTGAAAATATGTTTTTGAATTTGTTTTGATGCTTTTTAAACATGTCATTTATTTTAATTTGATCCCTTTTGATTCCATTTTAATTCTAGTGATTGATTGATTCAGTCTAGGTATTTTGTAGTTGGCTTGCTGGTCCGAGAATGTATTTTGGATTGGCTTGAACTGATCTATAGATGCTCGAATAGATGATAGAGTTTTCTTGAATTATTAGGAATTTCAAATTTGATTTGATTTGGAATTGAATTACTTTTATTCTACAGTGACTAGATTAAAAATAATTAAATTATTTAATTATTTAGTATCAAAATTAAGGTGATTTAACTTGGAATTAATTTCTAGAATATTGGATTTTATTAATAATGAGATTATGACAATAAATCCAAAATGGAAATTACATTTAAATTAGGAATTAATTTAATTAATCAATTTAGGCAAATTAGGTAATATTTTATTTGATCAATTAATTGCCTAATTAACATAATTACTATATTAGAAAATATTTCTAATAAATATATTATTATTTAATGGGATTACATAATGGAAATATGATATGGCCAAATAGGAATCCAAGATTATTAATTTTATAGATTACCTAATTTTGGATTAGAGAATGCATGCAAAAGGTATATGATGACATGATAGATGTGTTAGAGTAGTACTCTAAAAGCAATCACATTTAACACTTATTGTACAAATTCATTTCACATGAATAAAGACATTTTCATTTATTAATGTTCATTTATACTTTAAATTGATTGGATCTTAAATTAATTAATGAAGTCCATGATATAAACATAGCATGATTTCGTATGGATCGTAATATTGAGATTCCTATCATGTGTAATTATAACTATATCTAAATTGTCCCTAGTCATATGATTAATAAGATTGGACATTGTTAATCTGGATATACTAGCACATATTATACTCCTTAATTTCGGTCTAACAATAGATCTCATAATCTGTAGATATAAGTTGTGTAGAGTTAACATGTAGATGCTTGCTAATGCAATCACTACATTGGATGACTTGCAATGAGACCATCGTATGAATCATCTATTCAAATGTCAATGATAGTCTCATCATAGCAATGGTGCAAGTATCCTTAGACTTGAGGTACTCAAGGATATCTTGGATGCTGATTCTATGCTTTGACTTCATTCCTTATTGCCTCACAGATGTTGCTCATAAGGTGGTGCTTGGGTGCAGCTTGAGGTATACAAAGGTAATTAAGTAGCCAATAGAGGATTCACCACTCTTGATAGAGGGGGTGTTTACCCACAGCTTCTTGTCAGGATCATTACTCAAAAATCTCTAGTCGGAGTGGAAATATCATAAAGATAGTCTTCAATGACATGTCTATTTGAGTAATGATTCTCAGTTATAGGTTCTAACATCACTTGGGTTAGGTGTGACATAGTCAGTCTAGCAGGAGCTGACACATAGTCCATACTCTGAACTGAGTGGGATATAGAATAGTGAAATGATGAATTTCATTGACAATTATCTATGGCAAGGTTCGTAGTTAAACTACTACTTTCCAACTAATTGGGGTCATGATGTGTTGCTAGATACCGCTCGTGATATACTCGAGATTAAGTGTTAATATGAGTGTCCAACATAACTGGGAACCTAATGGGTCACATGCACTAAACGTGTGAAGGATAAGTAAAATGGGCTTTTGGATCAGATCCAAAACAACGAGAGAAAAACCAAGTCCAGACACTTTCCTAACTAGACAAAGGTGCCGATCAAGAAAAGGAGTGTCATATTCGTAAATAGCTACTAGATTGAAACAGTACAAAGTCCCGACCAGGAAAGTAGTTTTCCGATTGGGAAATAAGTTTCCTAATCGAGATGTGCGACATATTAGGAATTTTAATCTGATTAGGATTTTATAATCAAGAGTTTTGAACCCTAATTCCGTATGGGGTTTAAATAGTCCTTTTACAGACTATTTTGGGTAGCTACAACACAAAAATTGAGTGTCAATTATTCTCTTCTTTTTCTCTCAAGGGATTAACCTTTTACTAACACATTATATTAATCGAAGTCATTCCTTTAAAAGGTTTTCTCCCTTTTCCCTTTGCGTGGATACCATCAGAGGTGATCCTAGAGGATTAATGTGGTTTGCTATAACTCGGCAAGAAGAGAATCGAAGGAAGAATATAGGTTGATTTTCTTCTTGGAGTTTGTAAAATTTTAATTTTCCGCTGCGTAACGTGTGTGAGATACATGTACAAACTCTAATAGGATGAGTATATATTTGTTAAATAGGGTATGCATATTTGGACTAGACTAATGTGATTGTTCATGCATGAATTTTATTTTTGTATTTGGTAAATAGGGCATGCATATCTCTGCCTCTCTCTAGTATTTCTCTTCTTATCTAACTCCCTTCATATGTAATTTTAGGCTTTTTGGTTTTGAAATTATGTAATTAGATTACATAGAATTAGATTAGGATTGAATTGCAAAGGAGCAAGAAGCAAAGAGATGGTGACCATTTACAAAAGGACCTAGAAAAATTAGGAATTTGATTTTTTATGTTTTTGTATATTGTAATTTATGCATCTACCTAGACCTAGTCAATCCTTCCATAGCATGAGGGATTGATGTTAGAATATTCATAATCAGTCAATATAGTTAATATAACTTTTAATGTATGTCTTGGATGAATGGATGAATATTAAATGCCATAAACATGATGAAACTAAGAGAAACAAATCACTCGTTTAATAATATTAAAATTAACGTCTTCTATTAATATAGAGAGAACCAGAGTTCTTTTAGAGTTTGGGTTATTAGGCAAACCCAAGCTTGCTCTACAAGAATATGTTCAAACAATGAAATAAGATTTCATGATTAATGGACTGGTTTTAATAAGCATTGATTTGTTAGGCAAACCCTAGGTCAATGTGGATTGAGGCCAAATTGGATAATGTATATGAGATATACATGCATCAAGAGTTGATAACCTAATAAGTGTGCACACATCAATAGTTGATAGTACTAGATTCGATAGTTACATGAATAATGCAATTGGTATGAATCATATACCTACCAATTGATCTAAAGTGGCTTGTTGGGCAAACCCAAAGTCATTCTTAGGGATATTTGATATCAACCCACTAGAAGGTTCTTTCGGATTCATAATGAGGGCTATGGATTCACAATAAAATAGTGGGAGCCATAATGCATTTTATTAAAGACCTAATATTATGCATTCATGTACATTCTCTAACATGTTTTCTTTTACATCTAGGTTGCTAGAATCATTTCAATGAATGTGAACCTATGCGCCATACTTGAGTTAAATAAGTTGACTTGGCCAAATTTCTTGGAATGGCTTCGAAATTTGAGAACTGTCGAAATTTGAGAATTGTTCTCAAAGTTGAGAAGATAGCTATGTCCTTGATGAGCCACTTCCTTCTCCTCCTTCTATTGGAGCATTTGCTGATGAACAAGCTACTTAAAAGAAGCATCTGGATGATAGTGAATTGGTAGGTTGCAATATGATCGCTATTATGTCATCAGAGCTCAAGAAGCAACATGAGGCTATAGATGTGAATACCATAGTCTTCCATCTCAGGGAGCTCTTTGATGAGCAAGCAAGATCTGAAAGGTTTGAGATCTCCAAGTTGCTTTTTTGCTCTAAGATGGTGGATGAGACATCTTCAGTGAAACATGCACTGAAAGATGAATGACTATATTGAGAGATTGGGCCAATTAGATTTTATGATGCATCATGAATTAAGTATAGACTTAATTCTCACTAGTTTCTCCATAGTTATGCACAATTTGTGCTTTAACTATAGGATGAATAAGATCACATCCACAATACCCGAGTTGATCAATATGCTCAAGATAGTTGAGCATTCTATCAAGAAGGAAAGTAAGGCTGTGATGCTGGTGGACTCTTCGAGTTCTAAGAATAAGAATAATAAGAAGAAGAAGTTCACAAAGCCTAAGGGAGGCGTGGTAAAAAAAAAAGGCCAAAGAGACTGCACCTAAGGGGACTTACTTCTATTGTAACAAGGATGACCACTAGAAGAGGAACTGTAAGACTTACTTAGAGTCTTTGAAGAAGAATGCATCAGATACCCCATCTATTTTAGGTATTTATGTCATTGAAATAAATATTGTTTCTGATAATAATATATGGGTATTAGACACTGATTGTGGCTCACATTTATGTATTGATATGCAGGGTCTAAGGAACAATAGACATTTCAACAAGGGAGAGTTAGACCTGCGCATTAGAAATGAAGAAAGAGTTGTTGCATTAGCTGTAGGGACTATTTATTGACCCTCCCTAGTGGACTTGTTTTAGAATTTGACAATTGTTTTTATGTGCCTACTTTGTCAAAGAATATCATTTTCAGTTTCTTATTTGAATAAGAGTGGATTTCATTTAACTTTAGTAACAATGATTATTCTATTTTGTTGAATGATATTCTTCATGCAAGCGGTACATTATACAATGATATTTACATATTAGATATGTCAAGTTCAATTCCTAATATCAATGACAATAATAAAAGGTTAAAACAAGATAATATAAAATTATCTTATTTATGATATTGTTGTTTTGGCCATATGAGTGAGAGACGCATGACTAAGTTACATAAGAATGGTAACTTAGAGTCATTTGATTATGAATATGACACATGTGAATTTTGCTTATTAGGTAAGATGACAAAATTACCTTTTAGTGAAAATGGTGAATGTGTCAAAGATCAATTGGAACTAATATATTTAAATGTATGTGTGCCAATCCAAATCTTTTTGGGTCCATGCAGTTGAGACTATTGTTTATGTTTTAAATAGTCTCATCAAAATCTATTGATATTACTCCATATGAGATGTGGATTAACAAGAAACCCTTACTTTCACATATAAAAATATGAGATTGTCCAACTTATATGAAGATGATTATATCATATAAGCTTGACGATAAATCTGACAAATGTTTGTTTGTAAAATATCCTAAAGAAATGATTGAATATCAATTTTACAATATTTTAGAGTAAAAGGTGTTTGTTTCAAAACATGTTACTTTTTTTGAGAAATAGTTTATACTAGAAAGAAGCATTACAAGTACATGACAATTTAGCGACGAATTAGCAACATATGTCATCTTTTGCTAAAATGCTTCTCGCAAAAACAATAGCAAGAAAATCCAATCTATCGCAAAAGCTAGCAACAGATTAGTTACTTGCCAAATATAAGCATCCAAATCTCTTACTTAATTTAACGACGACTAGATCTGTTGCTGGTTCAGCAACAAATTTTATCCGTCGCTAATTCATCGTTAGTTTGGATTTCAACACATAAATGTGACAGAATTAGCCGTAGCTAATGTCAAATTGATTGTTTCTTTAATTTTATTTTATATTTCATATTTTGAATAAAAAATAATTTATTTTTAAAAAAAATTGAAATTGAAATCTAATATAATAAATTAAAACTAAAATTCAACTTCATAATACATGTAAAATATTATTCAAGTATATTTTAGTCTAGAAATCTGAACATATAAAGGAAAAAATTGAAAAAAGTAATAATTGCGGTCCTGATATTGCAGATCTTGCTATTGTTATTATGCTGTATCAGAAAAAGATATGTCTTGACTCAGAGACTCTGTAAGAACCTCTCTAATAAACTGTTGGACCTTTGTGCGGAGATCAAAGTCAGCCTCCTCCTGCTCCAGCGCCGAACCACCTTCTCCTCCTCTAACACCGACTGCATCTAATGCTGCACAGTCTCTATAACTCGCGTCTCAAGAGGGATCAGCAATGTTAGACGCCTAGGACCTATCTGTGGAGCTGGAGGACGAGGCATGGCTGAAGAAAGTCGGTGTCTTAGCACCCATGCCATATATTCTGCGCTTCAAAATCCAAAATCAACTTCAAGAATCAAATTGAAGCAACATTTTTATATTCATCCCCACAAAAAATCACATTTTGTACAAAAAAGGATTATGTAAATGCATATAACTCATTCAATTTCATGCATAATAATTTTTCAATTTAAATCAAAATAAAATCACATATTTTTCAATCTAAATCAAAAGAAATAAAAAATGAAATCACAACTCAGAAATCAATTAGAGATCAATTAATTTAAATAGAAAGTAACAAATGCATACCATTAAAGCATTTAATTTTCTTGAATATTCTTCAATTACGAGAAGCAAGCATTGACTTCATATATCTAAATAGAAAAATGATAAACATGAGACCAAAGGTGCAATTCATAGACAATCTCATTTACTGGCTCTCATGACAATAAATATCGCAGATGATAATGACAATTTTAAGAACTTAATGACCATGTTCACACAATTAAGAGAAATGATCAGCAGTAAGGATATTGGTTTCCACCTCAAAGATCATGAACTAACTAATTGAATCGTATTATGATAATATAAAACTCAAAAGGAAAATCAAACAGAGAAACTTACCTGAACATTATATTGTGTGCAACCCAATCATTTTCCTCTTGACTCTCTAGCCATGATATTTTTCTGTTCAGATCATCAACAACCCAATCCTTCTCTTTTGAAGGAGAGAAATGCACTTTCACAGGATTAAAGGCTCTACTCTGCTAAGCATATGGCATAAGTAAGAAGTGCAGCAAAAGAACAAAAATAACTTCAATTTTTATATTCCGAGTTTTAGTCACTTATCATAAAGGATAGGACATGACTATATTATAATGCTATTCCTAGGGGAAAACTGTTAGTACTTCTTTAAACACTATATGTTCAAAATAACCTTTGGGGGTGAAGGGATAGTTGTTTTTGAATGTGACCCTCTTTTAACTTGTTTCTCGAAAACTTGACTTCTAAAAAGCATTTGATAGTATCAACTGGGACTATCTTGACTCTATATAATGCTAGAGGAACTTTGGCTCCAAATAGAGATCTTGGATTTTATGAATCCATCTCATTAGCCAAAAGCATCATTTCTTATGAATGGTAGTCCTTTTGAGAATATCAAAATGCAAAAAGGTTTAAGGCAAAGAGACATTCGTTCCCCTCTTTTTTTTGTATTGGCTGTGGAGAGTCTCTTAGTGATGCCTAAAAAAGCTACTTTAGTTGGGATTTTCTCTGGTATTTTGTTTTCATCAGACTGTCCCAAAATTTCACACTTACTCTTCTTTTTTGCAATGCCAACTTAGATGATCTTATCGATGTGAAGCGTCTTTTCAAGTGTTTTTCCTTGATATCTGGTGTACATATCAATTTTGAAAAGAGTGCTACTATTTTGATGTGTCTGATTAATGGATAAAGGAAGCATTTCATCTTTTTCTATGTAAATACATGTCTCTTCCTTTCTCTTATCTAGGTATCCCTATTGGAGTAAACCTTAAGCGTAAGTCCATCTGGAAACCTATCATCTCAAGAATTAAGAAGAAATTGGCAGCATGAGGTGGGAATGTCTTTTGATCTGTAAGAAGTCTTTGTATCAGAAGATAGACTAGTTATCAAAACTTCATGATTCTGAACATGTGATACATTAACTTAAGTGGTCGGTATATACAGTATGAAACTAAAGCACATTGAGAATAGATAATAGGTCCAAAAAAACATATCATTAATCCTACACTTGAGAGAGGGAGGAATCCTTCTCACAAACAGCTACATGTGGCTAAGCAAGGATACCTTGACAAGGAAAAGAAATAGCATAAATTCTTTGGGACAGTTAAATTTCAACAATGTGTTGGAAAAACTAAAAGAGTTAAAAAGTTAAACAGTTATATCCACAATGTCATCAATAATTAATCACTAAAGACTTGAACCTGGAAATATAATTTTCTTGGCATTTGTTGATTTGCTAATGAACCACAAGAGTTTTTCAAACTCTTCTCGAAAAAAATACCTTCTACAAATAAAAAAATACAAACATGAGATTTCATGGCTAAAGCAATTGAGTTCATGACGAATCATTAGCTGACCTATATCATAAAATTGATAAGGAAATGTACTATTGCAACAACTTGCTACAAGAGCAAACTATAAAATCAAATAGACCAAAATTTAAATTATACATATATGTCTCTATAAGCATATTTAAATTATGAGTATATTTGAAGCCAGAGACTATAAAAACTGAGCTAACAACAGGGGTTAAAGAATGTATAAGACTGCAACTCATGGATGCAATGCAGTTTCATAAAGCATGAGGCAACAAAGAAACAATGGAACAAACAAACAGAGGCAAAGTTAGCCTAGTTGGTCTTCAAGTAGCATACCATTAAATTCACCAAATGCTTAAGAGTATTGCTTCAGAAGCATGTACTAATCTCAACCACGAAACACTAAAACATTGTACCATATAACAATGCCTAATGCAAAAGAACTCAAATAGTCTATGATTTACATTTTCCAAATAAATTAGAAAAAAAAAAAGAAGAAGAGATATTTGAGCTAATGACATCAAATATAACCCATGATCCATTAAATGATCTTAGCATATCAAATGTCAAAACCAGAAAAACACAGTAGAATTAAACCAACAAAAATAGACAAGATAATAGTAGGAAATCACCAGTACTAAATCTTAATTAGTCTTAACTTCTTTAAATTTATGGATTTGGTCTAATAAAAAGAAGTTTATATTTTTACAAATGTTCTAGATACATTAATATTCAATATTAACTCCTTTGGTTACTTCTTCCCTTTTTTGCATAATGCCAGCTTTGACGTCATTATCAATAATTTAATGTTTGAAATCAAAGTATAAACATGATCAAACACAGTATAATCTTCTCGACATGGCATGGCTATTGCCATTCTTCTTCTAATTTTTATCTTCATTAAGATTCCATTTATATCATCTTAATTTATATTCAAATCTAATATTTTATAGAATGACCGAAATTGATCACTGATTATTATTTAATTTGTAAAGCAAATAAAAAAATATAAAATAAAACTTAAGGAAAAAAATTTTCCATTTAATAATCCAAAAAAATTCAGCAAAATAAATGAAACCCGACCTCAACTCTGGACCTTAAGAATCAAACCTCCAGGAAAAGCATTCCTATTGCCTTTAAGAGACCTATCGGTATTGAGTTTAAACCAATCCGTAGGGGGCAAAGTCAATTTTCCTTACCATCCTTGCACCTGAAGCCATGGACTATTTCTTAAAAACCAGAGCTTCCATGATATTCTAAGATTGGGAAACATCATAGAGGAGATGGTAGTAAGTGAAACGGTCATGAGCAAAAATAAAATGGTAACGCCTTTGCGAAAGCGAAAGGGAACAAACAGCCACACTAAAGAAAAGGAATATTCAAAATCTACTCCTAAAGCCGTATTTTGTCCCAACCTTTTCAAGTTTGGCTTGTCTGCTTCTTTTATTTTTCTTGAAACATAATAAAAAAGCTTTGAAGAATAAATTATCCTGAACAACAAAGTTAATCACAACAAAATTGCGCAATATAAGAAGCCAAAAATAAACAAAACCAGTTTTTGAAATACTAATATCCATAACCTTTAAAACATTTTCAAGAAGATAAAAGCATAAAATATAACATCCAAATTCAACGTTAACTGTTCTAGAACCTGGCATCTGAAACCTACGCACAAAAGTCGCAGCAACAGAGTGGAGATTTGCCGTTGGTGGCTGTCCTTCGATTTGCGAGTAAGAGCTGAGATTGGGTTTTCCATTGCCTTCTACTCACAGATTCCTTTAATGGTGAAACCGTTGTTGTCCCGTTGGCTGTGAGAGCTGAGATTGGGTTTTCCAATGGTGCTAAAGGATTCTCCAACAATACAAGATTGAAAATGTTAGGTTTAGCTCTGAACGATGCTTTTTGAGTTGCACAGAAAGTGAGAATATTAGCATTATGAGAGAGTAGAAAGAGTATAGAGGGAGTGGGAAGCCGAGTATGTCTCAAACGGCGCTAGAGGGTTTTACAGAATTAGAGGAAGAAGAAGGGTAGGGGTATCTTCAAAAAGAAAAAAGAAAGAAAGAAAGGTGCGGAATGTTGTCGTTTCTTTCTTAAAATTATAGCGATGGATTTAGTCCGTTGCTACATGTATTTAATTAAGGGCAATTTGCATAAAAAAAAAAAATTCTAAACTTTCACTTCTATATCAAAATAATTATTTTTTTATTTTTTAATAATTAAATATATATACTTTCAATTTAATATCGAATATAGTATCGAGAGAAATTTAATTTGATTTAACAGTAACGTAATACTCCTAACATATTTTTTTGATTTAGTTACATAGACAACTCTCATACTGAAAGTACGTCTGCATTGATCGTATTATCTCTATATAGATCTAGCCTATATACGACTAGTTTTAAGTATATATGTTTATATCTATATAAACTTAGAGCCATTTGATATCTGGTTCTACATAGATCTCTATATTTTTTTTAAAAAAACTGTCATATTAATTTTAAAAATAAACAGTGTATATACATATTAATATATGTCAATAGTGTCAAATTAAAAAAAATAAATTCGAAGTGTCACGTTGCTACTAAATTTAATTTAATTTTTTTCGATGCTACATTTGATATGAAATTAAAAATGTGTATATTTAATTACTAAAAAATAAAGAATATGATTATTTTGATAGAAAAATGAAAGTTCATTAATTTTTTTTTATATATAAAATTTGGCCTTTAATTAAAGTGCCGTCTTTTAGTGGCAACGGCCAAGTCCGTTGCTAAATTCCGATACATATCATCAAATTGTCATGGCTATTAGTGACGGACAATTAGTCTGTCGCTAACTCCATCCATTGCTAATCCCTCATTGTGCCATTGCTAAACTTCTCTCTTTTTTTGGTGCTATATATAGCGATGGATTTGTCTAATGAAGCAATCTATCGTTGTATTCTGTTGCTAATCACTTGCAGCCCCATTGCCACTTATAGGAATTGCATACAACAGTTCCGTCGCTAATCCCTCGCACATCCGTCGTAGTTAGCGATGGATTTAGTTTGTCACTAACTAGCCGTTACTATTTCATCATTTTCTTGCAGTGAAGTAGTGGGAGCAAATTGAACTTGAAGAAGTTTAAGATGTTCAGGCAGACGCAGATCAACTGTCTGAATCCGCAGTTGATACTCATACAGATGTAGTAAGAGCTATACCTTATAATACACAAGATCTTCGTAGATCAAGTAGGATACGTACAGTTTTAGAGAGATATAGATTTTCTCATTAGTGAATAAAAAAGACGTATCGCTTATAGAAGATAATGAGCCTAATACCTATGAAGAGGTTCTAAATAGTTTAGACTCTAACAAATGGCTAATAGCCATGAAGTCAGAAATGGATTTCATGTCTGAAAATCAGGTATGGACTTTGGTTGACCTACTTGAAGGGATAAAGCCGATTGGGTGCAAGTAGGTTTTCAAGAAGAAAAACGACATGCCATTACCTATAAAGCTAGGCCGGTAGCTAAGGGATATCGTCAAAGACAAGGAATTGACTATGATAAGACCTTCAACCCTGTAGCCATGCTTAAATCCATTAGGATGCTCCTAGCCATTTGTGCTCATTATGATTATGAGATATGACAAATAGATGTGAAGACGACTTTAATTAATGGAAACCTTACCGAAGATGTGTACATGACATAACCATAGGGCTTTACATCAAAAGATGGCGAAAAAGTATGCAAGTTTCAAAGATCCATTTATAGATTAAAACAGGCATCCAAGAGTTGGAACATCCGCTTTGATGAGACGATCAAAGAGTTTGGTTTCTCACAAAATCCAGATGAACCTTGTGTATATAAGAAGGTTAGTGGGAGTGCAGTCATATTCCTTTTATTATATATGGATGACATATTACTTATGGGAAACGATGTCTCGATCCTTTAATCTATAAAGATTTGGCTCTCAAAGAACTTTCCCATGAAAGACCTTAGAGAAACAACCTATATTTTGGAGATAAGGATCTATAGAGATAAATCTAAAAAGTTTGTTCGGTCTTTCATAGTCTACATACATAGACAAGATGCTAAAAAGGTTTAACATGGAATAGTCTAAGAAAGGATCTTTCAAAATCCATGTGCCCAATGATACAAGATGAGAGGACTCACATGAATTTGATCCCATATGCTTCGGCAATAGGATCAATCATGTATGTTATGATATGTACTAGACCCGATATATCATATGCTCTAAGTGTTATGAGCAGATGCCAGTTGAATCTTAGTAAGGGTCATTAGGTGGCTATCAAGAATATCCTTAAGTACTTGAGAAGGACTAAGGATGTTTTCTTAGTTTATGGAAATAAAGATCTTGAGGTAAGCGAGTATACGGATGCCATCTTCTAAACTGATAGAGATGACTCCAAATCCCAATAAGGTTATGTCTTCACATTAAATGGTGGAGCAGTCAGTTGGAAGAGTTCCAAGCAGGAGACGATTGCTGATTCAATGGTCGAAACAAAGTACATTGCAGCTTCCGAGGCAGCTAAGGAAGCAGTTTGGATAAAAAAAATTCATCTAAGAACTTAGAGTGGTCCCTAGCATTGTTAATCCAATAGCTCTGTATTGTAACAATAATGGAACCATTACACAAGCAAAGGAACCATGGTCTCATTAGAAGTCCAAACATATGCTCAAACGCTACCATGTGTTCGGAGAGATCATAGGTAGATGTGATGTAAGAATAGAAAGAGTCCCCACTTATCAGAATATAGCTGATCCACTAACAAAGCCACTTCCCTAAAAGAAATTTGATTCTCGTGTACTCGCCTATAGTATTAAGTACAAAGACGATTGACCTTAGTCCTAGTGGGAGATTGTGAGAGAAGTGCTCTAAAGGCAATCACCTTTAGCACTATATGTACACCTTTCATTTATATGAATAAAGACATTTTTCATTATGTTAATGTTCATTTAATATGAATTGACAAGATCTTAAATTAATTAATGAAAGTCCTTGATATAAAACATGACATAAGGGAAATCATGATATGAGATCCCTATTATGTGTACTTATGTTTATATTTAAACTATCCCTAGCCATAGGATTAATGAGACAAGATACTATTGATCCGGACAAGCTAGTACATGTTATACTCCTTAATTGGATCAAGCGGTAGTTCTCATAATTTGTAAGCATGAAATGTTTAGAGTTAATATGTGGATGATTCCTACTGTAGCCAAGTATATTGGAGACCTGCTATGAGATTATCATATGGGTACTCTACACATATGTCAAGGATAATCTCATCATAGCAATAGTGCATATATCTTTGGACTTATATATTCAAAGTCATCTTGGATATTGATTATATGCTTTAACTTCATTCCTTGTTGCCTTAAAAGAGGTTGCTCAGAGGGTGGTGATTAGGTACAGCTTGAGGTATTCGAAGGTAGTTGGGTAGCCAATAGAGGATTCACTGCTCTTGTTAGAAGGAGAGTATACCCACGGCCACTTGTCAGGATCATTATGCGGGAAAATTTGGCAAAAGTAAGACTGTCTTGAAGAAGGTCTTCAAAGACATATCTTTAAGAGTAATAAATCTCAATGACAAGTACTAACATCACATGGACTACATGTGATGTAGTCAATCTAGTGAGAGCTGACACTTAGACCATGCTCTATCCTGAGTGGGGTATAGTAAGGGTGAAAGGATAAATTGTACGAAAATTATCTATGGAAAGGTGTGTAGTCAAGCCACTGACTTTTCGGTTAATTAGGAGTCATGATATATTGCTAGATATAGCTCATGACTTACTTGAGATTAAGTGTTAATCTGAGTGGCCAACATAATTGGGAACCTAATGGGTCACATGCATTGAAAGTGCGTAGAGGAAGTAAAATGGGCTTTTGGATTAGATCTAAAATGGGGAGAAAAAATCTTGGTCCAGATAGTATCCTAAGCTGGAAAAGGGTTTCCTAAGTAGGACACAAGCCACTCCTGTCACGGGCAGGAAAGTCCAGTTCGCGATTGGGAAAATGCTACTTGACCGATTTTGACTATGTCCTAATCAGGACATATGTTATCACCACTAGGAACTGCCTAATTTTGGGCATATCCTGACCAAGATAAGTGTGTCCTGAGCAGGACCAACATCAGATATGAAAGCCTAATCAAATTGGAGTTCTATGAACGAGGGTTCTAAACCCTAATCGTTCAAGGACTATAAATAGTCCTTTTTCTAACATTAGAAGGAAGCTGACACACAAGAGAACAAATGGGTTCATTCTCATACTCTCTCATTCACCTTTTCTTGCTAGCATAAGAAATTATGAAACACCCATAGCCTCCAAAGGTTTTTCTTCTCGTATTCTTTGTATAGACTTTCGTAAGAAGTGATCCAAGTGAAGATTATTGTGGTTTACGACAATCTGGTAAAGTGAAACAAAGGAAAGAAATATGATTTAAAGGTAATCATCTTCAAACCTTATTTTTGGTTAATCGTTCATAGCTACATAGGGAGATTTCTGCTATTGGGATTGTAAATTTTAAATTTCGTTGCGTTTGTATATCTAATATGCATATTACAAATTGAACTATCATAAGGATCAAAGAGCACTTCCTGGTAGAGATCTATACATATTCTCATAACAATCTTCATGGGTGCGTTGTAAGGATGCCATGTAAATTTCTGTTAATGTTTTGCTAATGTGTTTAAATATTGAATTGATGATATGAGTGGTAGTAATTAATGAAATGGTAATAAATAAAATGAACATTGTTATTTATTTTTTTAAGACAGTAAAGAACCATAAATATTAAAAAGGATATAAGAACATGATTGACATATTTGAAATAAGAGAAATAACTGAATTGGTAAATGTTAATTTTTGGGATGATTGATGTGTTATATGTTTGGTGGAGGATGTTATGCTTGTGGTATAGTTGTTTAGTGATAGGGTAAAATAGAGCATAGTACCATGGTAGAAGGTTTGAAGGGTCTTAAGCTTATATGAGCATTCTTGAATCTATTGTTGTGTAAGTTTAAGGAATCTCAAGCTTGTGTGAGCACTCTTAGTCTGCTTCTTACTAGTTGAGGGATCTTATGCTTATATGAGCGCTCTCAATTAGGGAAGCTCGGTGGAACTTGGAATGTTTGGAACTTGTAAGAATTGTTACATTTTTTTTTTCATGAGATGGCTATGGTTATCTTGTTATGGTGATATATGCATGTTGTATAATTCAATCGTGAAAAAGGCATGACAAGTGGTGACTCCATTGTGGTATACATGTATATATACTTATGGATTGTGTGTTTATATGTACCACTAAGCAAGGTATGCTTAACATGTGGGTGTTTTGTCTCATACGCAGTTTTGGAGCGCTTAAAGAGTTAACTAAGAGGATAAGCCCGCCGAGGAGTTAGAGGATAAACCTTAGGATTGGTGATATGTTCATGGCTTTCTTTTAAATTTTGGTTTTGTAATTTTGTGTTGGATGTAGTTACACTACATGCCTTATGATGGCTTTAAATATATATCACATACATATTACGTAACGGAAAATAAAAAATTTTCAAAACCTGAATCAAAGGATTATACATGTGTCAATTAAAACTAATTTAACTAAGGAAAATTCAGAATTTATGCCTTTATAATTTCTTGATTTTTCTTCAACTTCTAACCTTGTTAGGTTGTAGCAAACCACAACAATACAATCTTAGATTGTCTCTAACAATATCCATGCGAAGATAAGAGGATTAAACCACTAGGAAGATGGCTTGAACATACCTCAAAGTGCTAGCAATGGTGTATGTTCATATGAGAGGAAAATTAAACTCTTTAATTTTCTTATTGTTTCCAAAAATTTTTCTTCTCCCAAAAATTTTTCCTCGTCTATTTTCTGTCTTTTGGGGTCTTTTAGATCCAAAAGAAAATCAGAAAACTTGATCAAAGTTGAAGAGAAAAGAAAATGAAGAGTCATAAATAGTGAATTGGCCAATTTATAGGAGAATTGGGATGTTGGTGCGCGCAGCAGCCTGCCTAGCCCTGCCCAGTAGGATCGCAAGGCCCTTTCAACCCCCCCGAGCGATTTTTTCCGCGATCTTATTGCGAACCAACTCAAAATAATTTTTTCATATTTTGGATCTCATCCAAAGCCATTTTAATCATTCTTTACATCTCCAATGTGTGACCCATTAGGTTCTCAGTTATGTTGGCCACTTAAATTATCAAAAAATTTAAATAAGTCATGAGCGGTATCTAGCAACACATCATGATCCCCAATCGACCGAAAAATCAGTGGTTTGACTACGAACCTTTCCATAGACAACAATATGTGCAATTCGTCCTTTCACCATCCTATACTCCACTCGGTTCAGAGCATGGACTATGTGTCAGCTTCCGCTAGACTGACTACGTCACATCTAGCCCAAGTAATGTTAGATCTTATCCTTGGGACTCATTACTCTATTAGACATGTCACTAAAGACCATTTTCAGGACATTTCCACTCTAGCCAGAGATTCTCGAGTAATGATCCCGACAAGAGGCCGTGGGTATACTCTCCTTCTATCAGGAGTGGTGAATTCTCTGTTGCCTACCCAATTACCTTCGAATACCTCAAGCTGTGCCCAATCACTACCCTATGAGCGACCTCTATAAGGTAACAAGGAATGGAGTCAAAGCACAGAATCAGTATCCAAGATATCCTTGAGTACCTCAAGTCTAAGGATACTTGTCCCATTGCTATGATGAGACTATCATTGATATTTGAATAGATAATCCATATGATCGTCTCTTACATCCAATGTACTTAACTACTCTTAGCAAGTATCCACATGTTAACTTTGAACATCTCATGTTCAAAGCTTATGAGATCTACTACTTGCAAAAGAATACTAATATAATGAAAGAATGCCTTTATGAATATGTACACTAAGTGCCTAAGGCGATTGCCTTTTAGGCACATCTCTAACAATCTCCCACCTTACACTAAAGTCAATTGCCATTGTACATTACACTATAGGCGAGAATATGACTATCATATTCATTTTGGGGTTTTGGTCTAGTGACTCGATTATATATTTTCTGATTAGTGGGAACTCTTTCTCTCATTACATCACATCTACCATTGATTTCTAAAATCAATTGATAAGATTAAGTACCTGTTTGGACCTTTTGATGAGATCATGATTCCTTCGCTTATGCAATGGCTCTATTGTTGTTCCAATCATATTAAACTTACAATACTAGGAATCACTTCCACCTTGTGAGGAATTCTCTTTCCAAACTACTTCCTCAACTGCCTTGGAAGCTGTAATGTACTTTGAGTTGTGGAATCATCAATCATTATCTGTTTGGAACTTTTTAATTGACTAGACAATTATTTAATATGAATACATAGCCCGACTAGGATTTTGAGTTATCCTTGTCAGATTGGATGTTGGCATCCATAATCTTGCTTACCTTAAGCTTACTATCTCCTTAAACCAAGAATACATCCTCAATCCTTCTCAAGTGTTTAAGGATGTTCTTGATAGTCACCCATAATCCCTTGATGGGATCATATTGATATCCACTCATGACACTCATAGCATGATATCCATTAGGCCTAGTACATAGCATAGTACATAATGAATCCAATAGACCAGACTTATTGAATCATATCCATGCCAGTCTATTTGTCTTATGTCTTTGGACATAAAGACTTAGAGAGAACAATCCTATTGATCATACGAATGGATCCTCTCATAGACTACTTCATGCGAACCACTTTAGCATCTTAGCTATATAGACTAAGAAAGAATGAGTAACCTCTTATATCTATCTTTATAGATCTTAATCCCCTTTTAGCGGGTTAATTTTAAAATCTTTCTTGGAGAATTATTTTAGAGTAACAAATTGACTAACTTAGAAATGAGAGATCATTTCCTACTAATAGTATATCTTCCACATACTTCACTAGGAACAAAATGGTAGTCCCACTAACCTTCTTGAAAAACACATGAATCATCCATATATTGTGAGAAAACAACTGATTATATCATCAATTTAGATGTTTCAACTCCCGGATGTTTGCACTAATCCATCATTGGATTTTGCAATTTGTATCATGTTTCATCATCATTAGATATGAATCTCTTAGGTTGTGTTATATACATATCTTAAGTCAGATTTCTAAAATGAAACCTGTCTATTTGCAAAATTATAAACATACCAAAATCAATCTCTTGAGCTATAAAGGGATTGACTAGGTCTTACCTAGATGTATGCATGAATTACAACCCAAAAATAGAAATCAAATTTCTACTTCTAAGTCTTCTTATTTGTGGCACCATCTCCTTTGCTTCTTGCTCATTTACATCTCCATTCTATCCTATGTAATCTAATTACATATTTCAAAAATAGAAAATCTCAATTTATATTTCAGGAAATTAAGATGAGAAAAGAAATACATGAAAAAGAAGAGATAGGTAGGGACACACAAGCCCTATTTACCATAAAACAAAATTCATTCATGCTCAATCATATTGGGCTCAAGTCCATAATCATCCATCATGCCTTTGCATACACCCTAGCATGCATTCTCTAATGTATAAAATTAAAATAAAATATGCAGTGATAATTTTGGATTGTAAATTTGAAAGTAAATTCAACACTTGAACCAAAATTGCTTACTTTTGTTGTTTCGGTCAATTTAATTTTTTATGTAATTTTAATGTGGAATTTAATAATTAATCAAATTAAATTCATATTTCCAGAATTAATTCACCTTAAAATCAAATTATTATGATGTCAAAAATTAAACAATTTAATTTTAACATATATGCCACTTTCTAGTCCTACTAGATATGTCATTTGCTTAACTTAAATAAATTCAAAATTAATTTCCAAAAATTCCCAAAATTTTCAAAACTTCAAATTATCATTCTAAGCATCTTTAGGTCAGCTCAAATCTATCAAAATAATTTTGGCACAAGTCAAAATTATTAAGACAAACGAATCAACACGTAAGACGCTTAAGATGACCCATTTACAGTCTAAAATTAATTTGGAAATTTGAATTCGAGCAAATTAATTTTATCATGCTTCTAACATCAAAATAACATATTTTTGATCACATAAAAAATATTTTAAGGTACTGGAAAGGAAATATTCACATATAAAAATATCAAACAAGACAGTCCCACCGGATACCCAAAACAGTCTCGTTTCGGTATTTATTTGAAAAATTAATTAAAATAATTTTTAATTAATTATTGGACACTTCCAGAGACTTAAACATATTTTCAAATTTTTAATTAATTATTGGACACTTCCAGAGGCTTAAACATATTTTCAATATATCTGAATAATTTTTCTATAATCAAATTACAAGAAAAATATGAACAACCCCAATAATTAAACCAAATAACATCACATATTCATCAACTATGCAATTTTCAATAATTTTGTAATAAATTCGAAATTAATTATTTGAATCATATTCAAACCATTTTTCAATCAATATAAGCATCCTCAATCATCTCATGATTAGATCATAGAAAGAAAAATATGTAAAACAAAATTTTCAAATCAAAAGATTGAAAATTATCAAAACAATGCAATCCAATTGCACATTAACTTAAAATTAATTTTAATGGGCACAAGGTGTCTCTGATATCAATGATGAATTTTGAGCATGTATCACATACATATAACGCAGTGGAAAATAAAAATTTTCAAAACCCGAATCAAAGGATTATATATGTGCCAATTAAAACTAATTTAACCAAAGAAAATTCAGAATTTATACCTTTATAATTTCTTGATTTTTCTTCAACTTCTCACCTTGTTGGGTTGTAACAAACCACAACAATCTAATCTTAGATTGTCTCTAACAATATTCATGGGAAGATAAGATGATGAAACCAGTAGAGAGATGTCTTGAACATATCTCAAAGTGCTAGCAATGGTGTATGTTTATATGAGAGGAAAATTAAACTTTTTAATTTTCTTGTTGTCTCCAAAAATTTTTCTTCTCTCAAAAATTTTTCCTTGTCTATTTTCTGTCTTTTGGGATCTTTTAGATAAAAAAAAAAAATCAGAAAACTAGATCAAAGTTGAAGCGAAAAGAAAATGAAGAGTCATAAATAGTGAATTGACCAATTTATAGGAGAATTGGGATGCTGGTAAGCGCAGCAGCCCGCCTAGGCTTGCTGGGTAGGCCCAGTAGGCCAACAGGATAGCACGGCCCCGTCAACCCCCCCAAGTG